>CM075512.1:3297500-3605000 GCA_037950675.1 Hypophthalmichthys molitrix
CACATAAATCTACACTCGCCCTGCTCTGCTTCATACTACAGTAACGTTAATAATCTCATCCATGAACAGGATTTCTGCCCGAGTCCCATCCTGATTCTTTTCCTCCGGCTGTGAGGTGAAGACAACATCTCCCATGATTCCGCGCTCAAACTTTGCGTCATCAAGCTACGCCTTTTGAATAGGTGACCTCCAGCTGCAAAAAATCTACATGCTGTGTCATGTCAAAAATGAGTTAATGAATCTGAGATTTTTAATTAATTAAATAAAAAAAGCTGTCAAATGTAACAAACTCACTCTATGGTGCTTTTTGTAAGGAACAGACCATAATTTAGGTCATTGCTCATTGAAAATCTTGAAATCTGCCCTTGCTCTCTTTGTTTGTGGAAGAAATATATCTGATTTGTGAATGAATCATTCTTTTGATTCTGATCTTTTCAGTGAATTTGTTTTATTCCAGTTCTCAAAACTAGATGATTCATTGACAAATGAATTAGATTAATCAGGTTCCTGAGTTCTCAGTGACTCTGTAATGCCTTGTCCCATAAAACTTCCATTACTTCCATGCGTTTTGTTTTTACAAACTAAGAGATAAGAGCTTTTTATTTCACTTTCCACGGCTGAAAGTGTGGTTTCAAACCAAAATGCATGTTTAATTGCTTTGAGTGGTTGAAACTCCATCAGTATAGCACTTTAGAGTCAGTCTTTTTGGCATGTAGATGCAGGTAGTTTGAATTAGTGGCGAGAAATTGCAAGTGTTAATTTCAGTGTCATTATGTGAAGCCCTTTCAGTAGAGGAGTCATTGGATTTCAACACGCAAAGACAATTTGACATGCTAAAACCTCATTTCTCACTCTGTATCTCAGTGTGTTGTTCAGCTCTTCTGGACAGACTGTGATGGTTATAGAGATGATTTGGGTGATGTCCGTCTTTAATACCAGCCGTTAGCAGCAGATGGGGACAGTATGCCCTTGGGGGAAACTAAACTGAGAGCGAGTTAAACAACAGACCCTTTGTGTGTGTGTTTGCGAGACGCACCTGGATTTCACGGGACCCAGGACAAAATGTTGTACTGAAGAAGAGTTTATTTCATGTGTTCACTCTCAGACTTGAAAAGCATGTAAAAAGTTAAAACAGGTCAGACACAGTCATGAGATACTGTCAATAATATGATTTTTTTTTTTCTTCAGAAAGGCGTCAGAATAGTTGTAGAGAGCTCTAAGTACTGATGATCTGTAATGTGTTTTTCCAAAATAACAATATATCCATTAATGTGAGGATATAAATATGCATAAATTGGAAATAAATTGCAAATGTAGACACTGCAAACCCGCATTAGGAGAAGGTACATCTATAAAGTGCTATTGTAGTCTAGAACCCTCCAGTACTGACCACAAAAACAAACCTCTTTCTATCTGTCTTCATTTTTTCTTAACTGATCATTCCAAGTGTGATTTATTGGTGGTGATTAATCAGCTAAAGTGATAAATCACTCATTCTGTAAGTTCTTCTATAGGGAGATATATATATAATATAGTGATCAGGATTATAGAATTATATATGGTTTTTTGCCATATAGTGATCAAGATGTTCCACTATAAATGGTTCATAGCCATATAATGAACAAGATGTTCCACTATAGAAGGTTCTTTCCCATATAATGATCAAGATGTTCCATTATATAAGGTTCTTTCCCTTATAGTGATCAAGATGTTCCACTATAGAATGTTCTTTCCCATATAGTGATCAATATGTTCCACCATAGAAGCTTCTTTGCCATATGGTAATCAATATGTTCCATTACTATATAAGGTTCTTTGCCATATAGTGATCAAGATGTTCCACTATAGAAGGTTCTTTGCCATATGGTGATCAAGATGTTCCACTATATAAGATTCTTTGCCATATAGTGATCAAGATGTTCCACTATAGAATGTTCTTTCCCATATAGTGATCAATATGTTCCACCATAGAAGCTTCTTTGCCATATGGTAATCAATATGTTCCATTACTATATAAGGTTCTTTGCCATATAGTGATCAAGATGTTCCACTATAGAAGGTTCTTTGCCATATAGTGGTCAAGATGTTCCACTATAGAAGCTTCTTTGCCATATGGTGATCAAGATGTTCCGCTATAGAAGGTTCTTTCCCTTAGAGTGATCAAGATGTTCCACTATAGAAAGTTCTTTGCCATATAATGATCAAGATATTCCACTAAATAAGGTTCTTTCTCATATAGTGGTCAAGATGTTCCTCTATAGAAGGTTCTTTCCCATATAGTGAGTAAGATGTTCCACTAACTGGTTCTTTGACATATAATGATCAAGATATTCCACTAAATAAGGTTCTTTCCCATATAGTGAGTAAGATGTTCCACTATAGAAAGTTCTTTGCCATATAGTGATCAAGATGTTTCACCATAGAAGGTTATTTGCTATATTAGTGATCAAGATGATCACTATATGGAAAAGAACCTTCTATACTGGAACAATATGTTCCACTATAAAATATTTTTTTTTGCCATAATAATGGACAATATGTTCCACTATAAAAGCTTCTTTGCCATATAATGATCGAAATGTTCCACTATAGAAGTTTCTATGCAATATAGTAATCAAGGCCTTCACTATATGGAAAAGAACCTATACTGGAACAGTATGTTCTGCTATAAATGGTTGAAAAATAATGATCAAGATGTTTCAGTATAGAAGGTTCTTTTCCATGTATAGTGATCAGGATGTTCCATTATAGAAGGTTTTTTGCCTTAAGTTAAAGCGATTTAGCAGTTCCACTAGAAGACATTCTGTCATATTCTGATCTAGAGGTCTCACAATGAAGGTTCTGTCATATTTTATCAACCATATCTTGTGCTGTATTTGTCGTGGCAACTCAGGGGAGCACACACTGTAGTGCACATAAATCTAACAGTCTGTTATTATGACACAATGTTCAGATTCAGAGAAGTAGGAACAAACAGAGAATACAGTTTCTGTCTTAGTAGCTTGTTCCAGCTTTTCTGCTGATAAGGTTTTTTTTCCAGCTAGATGACGTTGCTTTCTAGAGGTTATGAGAGTAGTAAATACAGCTTACTTTGTGAAAGTATTTATAACATTAATTTACATTATGAGGGAAAGAATTGAGGTATTTTTGCTATATGAAGTATTACCCTCATTACTATGATGAGGAATGGGATGTTTAGTGTGGAAGCCAGAACGCTGAGGGAAAATGTCAAGTGTAATTACATTCAAAGAAAGAGGCTTTTATCTCAAGCAAGCACGCAATAAACGAGGAGAATGTGTATGTGTACACTAGAATGTGTACACTTGCATGGTATTGCCAAAGATTATTGTGACGGAACAGACGTCTCATGGACGGCCAGCGCTGGTCTAGACTGGATCAGTAGACAGTGTGAGGAGCCGGACGGAGACAAACGCCCTCAGAGGGCCTTGTGTTAAAACAATCGCTCCTAAAGGAAAGAAGCTGATCCTCAATGCACACACACACAGGCGGCATCTTCTGTTTACATTCTGAAGGATATGAGGCAATTGTCTGTTTAGAAGACGCTTTTGAAATACTTGAAGTTTAGTAAAGTGCTTCCAGCTTTGTGAAGAAGGCGGTTGTGTGTGTGTGTGTGTGTGTGTGCGTACAAAGGTTTTTGTTTGTTAATTGTTAATAGACTTTCAGCTGAGACCTGTGAGACACCTTTATATGTGCATTTTGTTTTTCAGAGGAATATTTCACCCAAAAAAATGAATTCCCTCATAATTCACATCATTTGCATTGTGATGAACACGTATGACTGACAGATTGATAGGAAAATTATCTGCAAATCGCACAGTACATTTCCTTAAATATAGTGCACAAATGGAGCTTGACAGCTCCAGTATGTTGTATGTATGAGTCATTTGAGTCTGTAAATATGGACAAAATTGTCATTTTGGGTGAATTAATCCTGTAAGTTATTGTTTTTATGTGTTTTATTCCTGTTTTTTAGGTGTTTGTATTACCACAGAATGATTTTGTCCCACAAGTGTTATATTCTTCTTCAGCGCATATTTAGTGTGCCTTTTTTTCCCCCAAAGGACTGTAGCAACTATATGGTGTTTGTGGGTTATTTATCTATGGAGCATCTGAATGTGAGCGTGAATGGTGTGTGAATGGTTGGTCGTGAGTGTAAGTATATGTTTTTATCTTTGTGTGAATCGTGTGTGAATATTCAGACAGTGTGTGTTTGGGAGATAAGGAGGTGTTAATGTAAATAGGGTGTTTGCCAAGGAATTGCTGTAGGGTTTTTAGTTTTAGCATATTGTTCATAGGGTGTTTTGCATGGTTGCTTACTGGTTTATGTTGTAATAGTTAACTAAAACTGTTCAAATTGTTTTTGTTCACTGAAATAAAATTTTAAAAAATTAGGTGAAAAAATTAAAGGTACAATATGTGAGATTTTTGGATTAAAATATCCAAAAAACACTAGAACAGGGTTATATATTTTGATATAACTGAAAATTAAAATGAAAATTTTATATAATAGTATATAAATTATACTAAAATAACACTTACTAAGGTTGGGTATTATTTGAATTTTCGAGATTCCAATTCTGCTTATCGATTCCCAATTTCCCAGTTTTAATTCCAATATGGTAAAAAAAAAAAAAAAAAAAAAGTTAAACGTGATTTAGATATCAAACATATTTATTCTGTGTCTTTTTGCAAAACATTCTGTTGCAGCTGAATAACGTGAACAAAAATCTGCAGCCTAAAGAACAACTAACTAATAAACTAGACTAATTAATTTTTAAACATTATTAAAGACAAGTATACAGTCAGTAATACAATAAAAACAAATTAGCAATGGCACAAATACAGCTGAACAAATTTCAGAAATTGAAATCATATGTAAAATAACACTGCATAATTCTCTTTCCCAGTTTATGAAGTTTAAGTTTTTGAAAATGTAAAATGTAAAAATATATTTTATATAAAATATATATTTTACAAAACATGTTTTACTCTAAAACTGCTAGAAAATCAAAGCCAAAAATCTGAACAAGTTGTGTTCCATATTTTAGGTTGATATCTCAAAAAAAAAAAAAAAAAAAAAAAAAGCTTTTAGTAAGATTTTTGTTTGGGCGCAGCACCGAACTTTTTCACTAGATGACAACCAAGCTCCATTACTGACCATATAAGGGCGCCTCAATTTCCATATGTGACCCTGGACCACAAAACCAGTCATAAGTTGCACGGTATATTTGTAGCAATAGTCAACAATACATTGTATGGGTCAAAATGATTGATTTTTCTTTTATGCCAAAATCATTAGGATATTAAGTAAAGATCATGTTTCATGAAGATATTTTGTAAATTTCCTACCGTATATATATATCAAAAATTTATTTTTGTGAGTGAATATGCATTGCTAAGGACATCTTTAAAGGCGATTTTCTCAATATTTTGATTTTTTTGCACCCTCAGATCCCAATTTTCATAGTTCAGTAGTTGTATCACGGCCAAATCCTAACAAACAGCCTATCCTAACAAACCATACATCAATGGAAAGCTTATTTATTCAGGTTTCAGATGACTTATAAATCTCAATTTCCAAAAATTGACCCTGGTTTTGTGGTCCAGGGTCACATATATGGTTTGAGTGATCTGAACCACATATTTCCATAATTTTCATACAATTTATGAAGTACACATCCAATTCAGAAGTAGTATGGGCAATTTTGCAGAATTTGATTTGAAATCAACCTCTAATAAACACATAAAAAGAGCACATGCGTTATAGCTCGCCGCCACATCACAAATGGAGAATCTATAATTTTTTAAAACATTGAATGGATGTTATCTTTTGAACTCTTGGCATGAAAACAAACGGAGGTTTCTACCAATCTTTCATGTTTTTTCATGTTCATCAAATAAAGGTCTGAACACACCTTATGAGTATGAAAATATCCTTGTTGCAAATTGATAAATTACTGCTTTTCTGTAATTTATTTTGAAAACTAGTAACCAAATATGAAAACTAGAGATTGTAAGCTTTCAAATGATATATAGTTTGTCAAGATTAGTTTAGGTTTAGTATAGGATAGGACTTTTAATTTTATAATAAGTATCCGATTCCAGAATTGGAATAGATTTTCGACTCCTAACCCTAAAGTACAAAATTCTTGTCCGAAATTTTTGCACTATAAAAAAATAAATATGACGTCACGTTGTGTCAATCTCGTTTACACACTGCCTCCGAAACTTTCATCCGTCATAAAAAAATCAGGATCGGGTTCAAATTTCTGCATTTTTCGCATCTGTAGCAAGCATTTTGAGAGGCAATGCAAAGCCATTTTAGCCTTAATTAATTTTAGATTAATTAATACGCATCAGACTCAGTGTGCAAGGTTTCTGTGCGACAAATTTTTAGGACTTGTAGAGTGATATTCTATTCTCTAGAAATTACTTGAGTCTTTGAGAGTTTTTGCTCTTTGAGTAAAGTAATAGCACAACTCTAAAGCTGCAGAAATGCAAATCTAAGCAGATTTTAATTAATGTAGGGGTCCTACATAGACAGAGGGGGTGATTTATATACATATGGAAATATATATTTGCATTTATGTACATGCATCCAAATAGCTTTAACTAAATAAGCAACATAATATAAGATTTTAAAGCATCTCATCCTAAACCATTACAGGATGTTTTGAAACAGAGGTGCTCTAGTAACTTGGAGTCGTTTCAGCCCAACGTGGAATTTTTACAAGGTCTCTCAATAAACAATTGCTGGGGCCTTTTCTGCATTTTCACTCCAGCTCCTGAATGCCAAACGGAAAATTCCCAGCCTTTCCGAGTCTAAGTATAGACGTCAGTCGGGGTGATTCTCAATTTATACCGAGTCACTGATTCCAGACTCTTCATCGAGCACACGCATACGGCCCACACAGACACTTGTTTGGTGTCTGTAGACATCTAAATCCTGGAATGATTGATTTTTGAGAGGGAAATTACAAGTTGTCTGTCTGGATGCCTCATTAAATCGCCGTTTCTTTGTTCGTCTCTTCACTTGTGTTCTCTCTCTCCTGTCTCGCTCCCATTAGCCTTTTTCCCCAGCTAATAAACCCACAAGCTCTTTCTTTTTCTCCCGTCCCTCCTCTCCCTCTCTCCTCCCCTTTTTATTTTGGTCTGTTACTCAAACAAAGCTTTCGTGTGAATCATATGGACTATTATATATGATGGTTTGACATTTTGGACTATATTATGGGTAAAGTGCACGTGTCCGTCCATCCTTTGATGTGAATCATTACTTTTTAGCTTTCATTCTGTTAATGCACAATCATCATTAAACCTCCAGAGAGGTCATGGGTCTCTGTCCCAATTCACATGCTTATGCACTAAAAATATGTATTTCTTTAGTGTTGCCAAAATACTACCCTGTTTGCGTTTGCAAGTAAACATGTAGCTACATTACAAGTCTCTTGTTACTTTTATATAATCATTATAAAAATATCCTTATTTTGCTTTTTTAGGTTCATATGCTGCTGCTCAAAAGTTTGGGGTCGGTAAGATTTTTATTTTAAAAAAAATAATGCATTTTATTCATTTTTTTTTGAGGAATAGGAATGCTCAAAGCAGGAATGGATGCACAATTTAAAAAATCCATCAGAAATATTATTTCATCAGGGCGCTTTTGGCATCCTGTTTTCAGCATACTGTGATTGGGACACACTTTTTTTGTCTGGACTAGAGCAGACAGCAGCTGTTGTTAATTCTGAGATCCAATCTGGCAACCCTAATGATGTTGTGCCAGTCCCCATAAAGAAACCTTGAGGCATAAATGGCCTTTATAATCCAAGCATGCATCTTATGCACCTGAAACGAATGCTAAAATTAGCTTTGAATTTGTGTGCGTGCGTGTGGTTTAATGGGGTTTTCTTGTCCTGTGTAACTGTACTCCCACAAACACTTAATAGCACGAGATGTTTTGCTGATTCATTTTAGCCACTTCCTCTGCCCATGATCTGAGCTACTGTAAGAAAAAGACAGAAGAATAAATGACAGGCTTGGATAGTGAAACACTGTGTGTGAAGTGAAAGGGGCAGCAGACAGAAAAAGGTTAAAGGTCATTATAAAACACATGCGTTTTTTCTCACAGAGTTTATTAAGAGATCTTCAAAATGGCCTCTTCTATTACTTTCTTTTGTTTACTGTTTTAACACTTCTGGTCTTTCTGTGAACATCTTAAAGGGTTAGTTCACCCAAAAATGAAAATGATCCCATGATTTACTCACCCTCAAGACATCCTAGGTGTATATGACTATCTTCTTTCAGACGAACACAATCTGAGTTATATTAAAAAATGATCCTGGCTCTGTCAAGCTTTATAATGGCATTGAATAGTGCCTGAATGTTTAAAGCCCAAAAAGCACATCCATCCATCATAAAAGTAATCCATATGACTCCAGTGGGTTAATAAAGGCCTTCTGAAGAAGCAATGAAAAATATCCATTTTTAAAACTGTATAAAAACTAAATCACTGTATTTAAAACTATAATCACTGGCTTCTGGCAACGTCTGTGCGCACGTTCAGGAGAGAGTTGAGTTCCGGCAAAAGGGTGTTATTCCAATGGGAAAAATATCTCTTTAAGGGAGTGGAATGTGCTTAATAGTCATTAAAAAAAGGGTTTATTGTTTTTTTTAATATTTATTATATTTTATCCATAGGTAGAAATTACCTTTTGAAAAGGTTAAGAATTAAATGAAAGTCCTAGAAATTAACTCAAGCTTAATATTTTATTTATGTATTCATTAATTTTATTGTAAGGTACCCTTTGCAAACGGCTGAGATGAAAATATGAAAGGCTTAAACATTTTATTTATTTATTTTATTTCATTTATTTTTATATTTACACTACCGGCCAAAAGTTTGGAAACATTACTATTTTTAATGTTTTTGAACAAAGTCTCTTATGCTCATTAAGCTCATTATTTCATAATAAATACAGAAAAACAATAATATTGTGAAATATTTCAATATACTTTAAAATATAATTTATTTCTGTGACGCAAAGCTGAATTGTCAGCATCATTACTCCAGTCTTCAGTGTCACATGATCCTTCAGAAATCATTCTAATATTCTGATTTGATACTCAGTTATTATCAGTGTTGAAAACAGTTGTGTTGCTTAATATTGTTTTGGAACCTGTGATACTTTTTTCAGGATTCATTGATGAATAAAAGGTTAAAAAGAACAGCATTTATTGAAAATATAAATCTTTTCTAACAATATAAATCTTTACTATCACTTTTTATCAATTTAACACATCCGTGCTGAATAAAAGTATTAATTTCTTTAAAAAAAGAGAGAGAAAAAAAATTGCTTACCCCAAACTTTTGTGTATATTGTTACAAAAGATTTTTTTTTAAATAAATACTGATATTTTTTAACTTTTTATTCATCAAAGAATCCTGAAAAAGTATCACAGGTTATAAAATAATATTAAGCAGAACAACTGTTTCCAAAATTGATAATAAATCAGCATATTAAAATGATTTCTGAAGGATCATGTGACACTGAAGACTGGAGTAATGATGCTGACAATTCAGCTTTGCATAACAGAAATAAATTATATTTTAAAGTATTTTAAAATAGAAAACCATAATTTTAAATTGTAATAATATTTCACAATATTATTGTTTTTTCTGTATTTATTATGAAATAAATGCAGCCTTAATAAGCATAAGAGACTTCGTTCAAAAACATTAAAAATAGTAATGTTTCCATACTTTTGACCGGTAGTGTACCTTTTGCAAAAGTTTGAGCATAATATGAAATGCTTATAAATACCCCTGCAAAATATTTTTATTTATTTGTTTAATATATTTTATTGTAGAAATGACCTTTTTTATGGATTTTTTTAAAATTTAAAGGCAAAATATGTACATTTTCGCCACTAGAGGTCGCTTATTCAAAACAAATGCGTAGCATCTTCTCATTTACAGCCGGCGGAAAAGAATCAGGATGGGATTCGAGCAGAAATCATGTTCATGGATGAGATTATTAATGTAATTAACGTTGCTGTAGTATGAAGCAGAGCAGGGCGAGTGTTGTGCAAGCAGAAACGAGGCCGCTGGAGCGATTGCTAATGAGAGACGAGCGCGACACGCGTCTCGAGAGCAACGGAGCTTGTATTATGCCGCGGTCGTCGCTTCCGCTTCTTCCGGTCAAGCGTATGTGGGTAATGCAGTGCTGTTTATCATTTTAGATACATTTATGTGTTGAAAGTTGTTATAATGCTACTCTGTGCGTTCGCTCGGCGGCTGCTATGAGACACTGCAGTATTTTCATTTATTGTAGAAATGACCGTATTCAAAATATGTATTTATTTTAGGTGCAATGATGTTGCCAATTATTATTTGCCTATGTCATTTTTACTCTTGTCCTCTCTGTTTCTCAGGTAAACCGTCATGATTCCCATCACTGAGTTGCGGTACTTTGCTGACACACAGCCGGCGTATAGAATTCTGAAACCATGGTGGGACGTGTTCACAGACTACATCTCCATCGTCATGCTGATGATCGCAGTGTTCGGTGGGACACTGCAGGTCACGCAGGACAAGATGATTTGCCTTCCATGCAAATGGGTCGTCAACCAGACCTGCGAACACCTCAATGTCAGCGTGGCGCACAACCCCGAACCGAAGGGCATCCAGTACGACCTCGACAGACACCAGTACAACTATGTGGACGCCGTATGTTACGAGAACAAGCTCCACTGGTTCGCGAAGTACTTCCCGTATCTGGTGCTGCTGCACACCTTGATTTTTCTTGCATGTAGCAACTTCTGGTTTAAGTTTCCGCGGACCAGTTCGAAGCTGGAGCATTTTGTGTCCATTCTGTTGAAATGCTTCGACTCGCCGTGGACGACGCGTGCGCTGTCTGAGACGGTGGTGGAGGAGAGCGACCCAAAGCCGACAGGGAAAATGAACGGCTCGATGGATAAGAAAGCCTCCAGCGTGAGTGACCAGGATGTGGAAGCGAGCGTTCCAATGCTGCAGAGGACCAAGTCCCGGATTGAGCAGGGCATCGTGGACCGCTCGGAGACGGGTGTCTTGGATAAGAAGGAAGGGGAGCAGGCCAAGGCACTGTTTGAGAAGGTGTGTGCATATGCTTTATTTAAGAGTTGGTCTCGAGTCACAAGCGGGATGTCTAGTTATCAAGGCTGTGTTCCAAAACCTAGAGAACTGCCTCTGTAGTCAGCATTTCACGGCATCATAGGTGCACTTCAGATGAGAAGACTGTTCCTTTATTCCTTTAAAATACCTTCTTTAGGCAATCCTAGAATTGCATTGCGACAAATATACTTATAGATTTATATACTTTATGCTTATATAAATATTAGTATATTTATGATTTATGAATTTATACTCTGTTCATATACTAATAAATTAAAAATATACTTCAACCAAAGCTGAAAACTACTGATAAATATTACTAAAAATGTATATATAAATATATATTTAATATATTTACATTTTAAATATGTTCTTATGTTATGTACTAATAAATAAAATATATACTTATTTCATTCAATGCCAAAAAGTAGGGATGATATTATTAAACTAGATAAAAAAGTTTGTAGACAAACTTTAAGTTGGCTTGAAAAAGCCTAGCCAGAAAGTTTGTAGTTTTAAAAGCTTGAAGTTTGAAGGTCTTCAGTTTGAAAGTTTAGATAGATAGATAGATAGATAGTGTCAGGGTACTCAAGGTGGTTGCTAGGGTTTTATATGGTTGCTAGGGTTTTGCAATGTGGTTGCTAAGGTACTTGGGGTGGTTGCTAGGGTGTTGCTATGCGGTTGCTAAGGTACTTGGGGTGGTTGCTAGGGTGTTGCTATGCGGTTGCAAGGGTGTTGCTATGTGGTTGCTAAGGTATTTTGGATGGTTGCTAGGCTGTTGGTATGTGGTTGCTAAGGTACTTTGTGTTGTTGCTAGGGTGTTGCTATGCGGTTGCTATGGTACTCGGGGTGGTTGATAAGGTGTTGCTATGTGGTTGCTAAGGTACTCAGGGTGGTTGCTATGGTACTCGGGGTGGTTGATAAGGTGTTGCTATGTGGTTGCTAAGGTACTCAGGGTGGTTGCTAAGGTGTTGCTATGGTATTCTGGGTGGTTGCTAGGGTGTTGCTATGCAGTTGCTAGGGTACTCGGGGTGGTTGCTAGGGTGTTGCTAGGGTACTCGAGGTGGTTGCTAGGGTGTTCTGTGTGGTTGCTAGGGTGTTGCTGTGCTGTTGCTAGGGTACTCGAGGTGGTCGCTAGGGTGTTGCTAGGCTGTTGCTAGGGTGTTCTGTGTGGTTGCTATGCTGCTGCCATGGTGTTCTGAGTGGTTGCTAGCATGTTCTGGGTGGTTGCTATGAGATAGATAGATAGAAATAGAAATATATTTAATACATATATATAATTTATACAACTTATACTTGCATCATATACTAATAAATAAAATATACTTATTTTATCCAATGCTAAAAAATGTATTGCTAAATATTATTAAATAAATGTTTATATATATTTATAATGTAATGTATACTAATAAATAAAATACTTATTTTATCCCATTTAGAAAAGTATTACTAAATATTATTAAATAAATAACTATTTATTAGTAGTATTTAAAAATATATATTTAAAGTTTATAAATGTATACTTGCTTTATATACTAATAAATAAATAAATCATACTTATTTAATCTGAGGCTCATTGATAAATGTTATTAAATATGTTTTTATATTTATTTTACTCAATAATTATTTACTGTATTTTTTTTGTTTTATTTTATTGAATTATTATTTAATATTTGTGTCACATTGTTAACTAGTAAATCGTTTACATGGATCTATTTCAGTTAGAATGCCTTCTATGAAGTTGTCTATGTAGGTAGTAGACAGCAAAGGAGCTCACTACCTTTTGGAACAGAGCCCAAATATTCCGAGTATATCATCTCATCCTCCTTTTGCAGGTGAAGAAGTTCCGTATCCACGTGGAGGAGGGCGACATCGTTCACCGCCTTTACATCCGGCAGATAATCATCAAAGTCTTCCAGTTCATCATCATCATCTGCTACACCATGTACTATGTTCACTACATCACGTTCAGCGTGACATGCACCGTGGACATAGAGCGGCTGACCGGTTATCGCACATACCACTGCGCTCATCCTCTGGCGACACTTTTTAAGATCCTGGCCTGCTTCTACATCAGTCTGGTGGTGGTTTACGGCCTCATATGCATGTACACGCTCTACTGGATAATTAGTCGCTCGCTAAAACGATATTCCTTCGAGTCCATCCGCGAGGAGAGCAGCTACAGCGACATCCCGGACGTGAAGAACGACTTTGCCTTCATGCTGCACATGATCGACCAGTACGACCCGCTGTACTCGAAGCGATTCGCCGTGTTCCTGTCGGAGGTCAGCGAAAACAAACTGCGGCAGCTGAACCTGAATAACGAATGGACTCTGGAGAAACTCCGACAGAGGATAACCAAGAACTCGCAGGAGAAACTGGAGCTGCACCTCTTCATGCTGAGCGGGATTCCAGACACGGTGTTTGACCTGGTAGAACTGGAGGTGTGTAGGATTGCATGCTTGAATGTTTGTATATATAAATGACCTACCAGTTGTATTTTCAAAAGTTCAAGTCACATGTTAGGAGGTCATGCTTATAGGCCTAATGTAGACTTGCTGAAAGTAGCCTGTTCCCTACTAAACATCCACACAAGTAGAGCTGCACAATTAATCAAAAAGAAACCAAAATCTTGATATGGCTTATTGCGATTATCAAATAGCAAAGGCTGCGATTTAATTTTAAAAATCAGAGCATCTCATTTCACAGTAAACGCTGCTTCACACGGGCCCTGTTCACACCTGGTATTAGGATGCATTTTGGTCAATCAGATCACATGTGGGAAAAATGGCCACACTTCTCACTATTAACTATTAACTTCTGCCTCAATAAACCCCCTAATGACTGCTTATTAAGGCTGTTAAGTTTAGGTATTTGGTAGGATTAAAGGGTTAGTTCACCCAAAAATGAGATTTCTGTCATTAATTACTCACCATAATATCGTTCCACACCTGCAAGACCTTCGTTCATCTTCAGAACATAAATTAAGATATTTTATCAAATCCGATGGCTCAGTGAGGCCTGCATTGACAGCAAGATAAATAACACTTTCAGATGTCCAGAAAGCTACTTAAGACATATTTAAAACAGTTCATGTGACTACAGTGGTTCAGCCTTAATGTTATGAAGCGATGAGAATACTTTTTGTGCGCCAAAAATAACAAAATAGCGACTTTATTCCACAATATCTAGTGATGGGCGATTTCAAAACACTGCTTCATGAAGCTTCGAAGCTTTACGAATCTTTTGTTTAGTCAGTGGTTCGGAGCGTGTATCAAACTGCTAAGTAAACGCTCAGTAAACGAGGCTTCGTTACGTCATAAGTGTTTAGAAATTTCAATGGTTCACCACTGGGGGGCGTCACTTTGGCAGTTTGATACACGCTCCGAACCGCTGATTTGATTCATAAAGCTTCGAAGCTTCATGACGCAGTGTTTTGAAATCGGTACGTCCGTACCATATGTACTGTTACACCCCTACTAAATACAGGTCGATAATGTTTTGAGACTATTTCCAGAGGTAGTCAAAAAAACCACTAAAGTCCGCCTTCTTTCTGCCTACTGACCTAATGTGTAAACATTATGTGAAGCACGCTAGCCAGACGGGATTTAAACTTTGTCGGCTGAAGACCCAAGTTTGGTTTGAAGATGAAAAACGTACCAACACAATGTTCTCTCACCATTCCTGATTTCTAACACACACTCTTTGTCTAGCGGCTGTCAGAGCATAAACTAAAGCAGCTGCTCATCGTATGTTTTTCTGTCATTTCCGGTCCTGTTCATAAGTAAATTGCGCGAGCTTATTTTGTCCATGAGATTGAAAGATTTGAAAAAGCCCCTCCCCTCGAAGAAATCAGGACAGAAGTGGTCAAAAGAGACTGATTAAAACACCAGGTGTAAACGGGTATGTGTCTCCCTCGTGCACTTGTGATCCAAAACGCATCTTAATACCAGGTGGAAACAGGGCCATGAACTTCATCTTAAAGCATTTTAAAACGCAACATGCACCAACCATCTTCCCACACTTGTAATGAGAAGTGCTTATAAACCGGCTGTTGTCAACAAAAGAGAAGCTTAAAGGACTCCATGCGGTTTACCGCCAAAATAAATTGTTATAGATGATGGTTTAACATTTGAAAATGAATGAAAATGAAAAAGACAGCCATAAATGTTAGTATTATAAAATTTTATTTCACAGTGAAATATTACAATAATATTTCTTATTTTGTTTATATTTGTATTTAGTAATAGTAGTATTAATAATTTTTATAAATAATAAATTAATATTAAAGGCTTTTTTAGGATGCCTAATCAACTTGAGAAGAGTTTATGTAATGTTGCCTTTGCATATTACGTTGGTATGAGAGAGAGTATAAAAAAAAATGCACTCATTATCTTTTTCATCATCTATTTCATAATTTCATCCAGGTGCTGAAATTGGAGCTGATCCCTGACGTTACGATCCCGCCCATTATCGCACAGCTGTCTAATCTGAGGGAGATGTGGCTTTACCACACACCGGCCAAAATCGAGGCTCCTGCTCTGGCCTTCCTCCGTGAGAACCTCAAATCACTACACATAAAGTTCACAGACATTAAGGAGATTCCGCTGTGGATCTACAGCCTCAAGAACCTCAGCGAGCTCCATCTCACTGGAAACCTTAGCGCGGAGAACAACCGATTCATCGTCATCGACGGCCTACGGGAGCTCAAGAGGCTCAAGGTCCTGCGGCTCAAGAGCAACCTCACTAAACTGCCTCAGGTAAGATGATGTTAATGACAGAAATGCATATAAATATTCATAAATGTCATTCTTACTGTGTGGAAGCATATCACAGTATGTGTATCTGATGACGGTAATACCATCCTGATGAAAGATTCAATTTAAAATTGAGACCGTTTACTTTCTTAATACATGTTCCTGATCTTGTTGTGCATTATTTATCAGTGGACATTATTATAAAGACAAAAACTGTGATTTTTTTTTATTTATTTATTTATTTTTACCGAAAAATAAAAAGGAAAATTTTATATAAATATGTTAAATACAGTTCAAATAATATATCTTTTAAATAATTTAACTAATATAATATAATATAATCAATATATATTGTTTATACAAATAATATTATTATTTTATATATGTAATCTTTTTGTGAAGTATTTTGATAAATAATCATATTTTTGTCTATATAATAATCTGTATAATACAAAATAAATTAAACGTGTGTATATGTATATATAATATGCTGTGTGTATATATATATATATATATATATATATATATATATATATATATATATATATATATATATAATTATTTAATTTATATTTAATTTCTATGTTATTTCTGTATAAATATTATATAATTAAAATATAATTTTTTTTTTTTTTTTACCAAAAAATAAAAGGTAAATTTTATATAAATATTTTAAATTCAGTTCAAATAATATATCATTTAAATACAGTTTAAAAAAAAAAAAAAAAAAAAATATATATATATATATATATATATATATATATATATATATATATATATATATATATATATATTTCTACAATTTTTTTTGTAAAATATTTTGATTAATGATCATACTTTTGTCTTTATAATAATCTGTATAACCTAGAATATACAACTATTTTTATATTTATATACAGATTTTTTATAATTTATATAATGAATTATTGTATATAAATTAATAAGTTATATAAATAATTATATATTATTAATATATTTTAACTATATATAACACATAGTTCCACTCATGAGTTTCATTCAGAGATCATGCTTACCAATATTCAAATAGCTACTGTATTTATGCATTGTGCTACGCTATTAGTGTAGGTACTTTTTGTAAATATTCTGAAGAAAATGTTACAAAAAAAATTAATATTTATATTAATTTAATATATAAAGTGAAGATATAAGACCAGTAGGGAAATTCTAATAACTGTCCTACTGTTCTTTAGTTCTGTTTTTGCTTTTAATCGGAATAACAGAATTGCATTTTACAATTTCTTTTAGGATGAAATAATGATTCAAGTCTGTCTTTTTCCCCCTCCAGGTGGTGACAGACGTTGGCGTTCACTTGCAGAAGCTGTCCATCAATAACGAAGGGACCAAACTGATGGTTCTGAACAGTCTGAAGAAGATGGTGAACCTGACGGAGCTGGAGCTGGTGCGCTGTGATCTAGAGAGGATCCCACACTCCATATTTAGCCTGCACAATCTACAGGTAATCTTAGTCATCCATAAAACCTGTGCATATAATTAGATACTACAGAACTAATGTATGCAAGTAAAATCAGATGACTTGATTGTCTTAAAGAGAACCTGTTATGTTTTTCTTTAGTGTGTAATGTTGCTGTTTGAGCATGAAAAAGGTCTTCAAAGTTCCTCCAGCGGGAGTTATTCTCTATATCAGTGTTTCTGAACTCCCTGAAACGCCTCTATTGTAGTCTAGAGTTTTATTTTCCGGGAACGAAAACAAGATGTAACATAAAGTCTCTGATGTCCCCAGAATGTGTCTGAAGTTTCAGCTCAAAATACCCCACAGATCATTTATTATAGCTTGTCAAATTTGCCTCTATTTGGGTTTGAGCAAAAACATGCCGTTTTTGTGTATGTCCCTTTAAATGCAAATGAGCTGCTGCTCCCGGCCCACTTTCCAGAAGAGGGCGGAGCTTTAACAGCTCGCGCTTCGGTCGCTCAACAACAACAAAGCTGGAGAATCTCACGCAGCCAAAATGAGGATTGTCAGTAACGGTGTTCAGCCTTACATTGTTCATGCTTTGCTCGAACCTTTGCCAATGGTGTTAGAACTGGTACATGTACAGATTAAGGGGCGGTAATATTATAATAAGATCCCCTTCCTATGTCACTAGGGGAGCGAAATCTGAACGGCTCGTTTTTTTCACATGCTTGTAGATAAAGACTTACCAAAACAAAGTCCTTTTAACATTTTCTGGCTTGGCAGATGCACTGGGTACCCGATTATAGCACTTAAACATGGGAAAAAGATATATCCCCTTTTAAACTTGCCTCATCATATAAGTGTTGTTCATTTCCTAAAGTTTGGCTGCTTACCATAGGAATTTCCCCTTGGGCTCTGTTTATTTATTCTGATGTGCACATCATAACTTCTCTCTGTAGGAGATTGATCTGAAGGACAACAACTTGAAGACAATCGAGGAGATCATCAGCTTCCAGCATCTCCACAGACTGGTGTGCCTCAAACTCTGGTACAACCAGATCGCCTACATCCCCATCCAGATCGGCACCCTCACCAACCTGGAGCGACTCTACCTGAACAGGAACAAGATCGAGAAGATTCCCGCTCAGCTGTTCTTCTGTAGGAAGCTGCGTTACCTGGACCTCAGCCACAACAACCTGACCAGCATCCCTCCGGACATCGGCTTCCTACAGAACCTGCAATACTTTGCAGTGACGGCAAACAGAGTGAGTTGAGCATAAATGTGCAGACTTGCATGTGCACGTCACCTCATGTTCCTGAGAGATTTCATAAGACGGTGTTATCTGAGTTTGAGTCGCAGTTTTACAGAGGAGGATACTCAAACTCAGATAACACCATCTGGTATCCACTTTCTTCCTTTTCAAAGTGATTTCCGTCATTGTGACACAATAAATATTCTATTTAACTGCTTTAGAAACAATCCAGAACACACTGCTAATAGGGATTAGAAGTGAAAAGTGGAGGCAATTATATCTTAAAGCATCCATATGAAAACAAACCTGGAAAGAGATGAAAGATTTGGGGAGAAGAAACAAGATTCTCAGTGCGTTCCAGTGAATCATTCATGAGATATATCGTAAATTGAATCGGGAAAGCAGACCACAAGTGAGCAGAATATGTGCGGAATACAAAGAAAAAAAAGAAAATAATCAGGAGGAAAAGGATGCAGCTTTTGCCACATATATTTGCTATACCATGTCGCATTAAAAAACCAAGCGATACGTTATTCTTCTGACATCTGAAAATAAAACAGACAGATAAGGATCATTTGTAGCACAACCTTATCATCTGAAATTATTTGTTTCAGTCTTTTTGAGTGGAACTTCCCCAAACCGGAAGTGCCTCCCATAATTCAAAATGCAGTAGACTCATCAGGAAAAAGGTGGATAACCAATTTAATTTGTTAAAAAAAGAAGAAAAGAAAAACTTTTCTTTTAAACTTTATATTCAGCAAAATGATTCCTGAAGGATCATGTGACACTGAAGACTGGAGTAATGATGCTGAAAATTCAGCTTTGGTCTTTTTGTCAAGGATTCATCAGTGCACGTCATTTCAAAGAAGATGTTTTCATAATCTTTAATTATACTAAATTGCTCACGTCTGAATTAACGGGTCCAGAAATCCTGTTTGCTGTATTCCTGATTTCAAAGCAACTCTGCTCTTTCCACACCCTCAGAATGCATGTTGCACACACCTATCCGTCAAACGCCCATCTGAGCTTTCTCTAGGGTGGAAGCAGCATTAGACGGCGCCGTTGTTTTACTGAATCTGGATTCTTTGAAAGCGAGTCAGATAATTCCAAGGAGGTAAACAGGGAATGTACAGACATAAAGTCCAGGAACATTATTATGCAGCACACAAAACCTGTCTCTCTCATGTGTTTTGAGTTTGACGTACACTTGTGGTTGTTTTTAGTAACGGGCGTGTTTGAGAGAGTGTGTGGCATGTTTCTGAAAATAGCGGGTTTATGGGACCTCCTGTCGAGGAGTGTGAGCACCAGGGTTATTATAGTAAACTACAACTAAAACCATAAATAAAAAAAAAAAACATTTTTGTTACTTACGATAACTGACATGGGGTGTCAAATCGGTTACTTGCGATTAATCACCTCTAACAAAAGTTTGTGTTTACACTTGCATGTGTATTTATATATTAATATATATTTTTATATATGTGTATGTGTGTGTGTGTGTGTGTGTATATGTGTATATATATCCATCAATATATATATATATATATATATATATATATATAATATGTGTGTGTGTATGTGATTTTTATGTACACTCTACTGGTCAAAAGTTTGGACACAGTAAGATTTTTAATGTTTTTAAAAGAAGTTTCGTCTGCTCACCAAGGCTGCATTTATTTAATTAAAAATACAGTAAAAACAGTAATATTGTGAAATATTATTACAATTTAAAATAACTGTTTTCTGTTTGAATATATTTTATAAAGTAATTTATTCCTGTGATCAAAGCTGAATTTTCAGCATCATTACTCCAGTCTTCAGTGTCACATGATCCTTCAGAAATCATTCTAATATGATGATTTGCTGCTCAAGAAACATTTATTGTTTACAATTATAATTAAATAAATGCAGCCTTGGTGAGCAGACGAAACTTCTTTTAAAAACATTAAAAATCTTACAGATTCCAAACTTTTGACTGGTAGTGTATATATTAATAAAATAAAATTAATAAAAACGATATAGACAGACATAGACCCTTTGGTCTATAGCCTAATGGAAAATATACAAATATTAATAAAAACTACAATATTATCTCAATAATACTAACATAACACAAACACACACTCTCTCTGACTCTCTCTCCCTCATCCCGGTTCCTTCATTAGCTCATTATTATCTAAATGAGTTGTGTAATTTGTGGTATTTGTTGAGAATCAAGGTGGACCATAACTAGATGCATATGTTTGCTTTTTTTAGAGTGTGAGTGTGTGAGTGTGTGAGTGTGTGAGTGTGTGAGTGTGTGCGTGTGTGTGCGTGTGGGCCAAAATTAGCAGCTTACTCTGGAGATAATTGGTTTTCCTGTGTATAATATGTTTTCAGGGTCTCCGCCCTGCCGAGCAAGTGGCTTTAAATGGGGCACGTTGTTTATTACAGATAGATTATATTACAGAGCTCTCTGGAATACTTGATTCTGATTGGTCAGTCTTGGCATTCTGCGGTCAATTATTGTGGCATTACAGCTGTTAAAATGGATAACTGACTGTTTTGCTGAACAACGATTCCCTGCATAGGCGGTGCTGGTTTTGGGTTTCTCGTATCAATCCAATCAGCTGGTCATTATCGCAAAATAAACCCTAACCAAGACACCAGATCACCCTACTGTGACCTACTACATTATCTGTTATGTGCTGAACAAAACTGAAATGGCTGAAATCAAATTTTACAGTTATTTTACATTATTTAGTTTACATTTACATAAATTACATTTATTTATTTTACTATGACAAAAATAATTGAAAGGTTTATTAGCTATTGAATTATTAATAACATGTAATTGTGTAATTAATAACAGTTGACAATTAATCAATTTAAATGATAGGTCTACTAAAGTAGCACCGCTACAATCAAATACAGCAAAACGTTTTTGTTTTTTGTTTTTTTGTTTTTTTAAAGTCCCCCTGTAGTCAATAATTTTATCCCTTAAATAAGGGATAAAAATTTATCTTTGATCACCAAAATGACACATTTAAATGTTTTTTTCCTTGAAACAAATTTCTTCATGCCTTAAAATAGCTTGAATGTAACATTCATATATCCATGTATATTAAATGAAGCAAGGGTGTAGCCCTTGCTTCATTTAATATATGTGGATATATGAATATGCTAATTAGCCCCGCCTCCACTCACACCAGCTCAGAGATCCACTCGTCTTAAAGCACATTTAAAAAAAACACCACATGGACATACAAACAGTAAAAACTTGATTTTCACCACAGGGGGATTTTAAAATCACATTTTAAATTCTCAAAAAATAGGTAAACTATATTTTCCTGTGCAAATAGAAAAATGTAATGGGTGTAATAACCTAATAATGCAAAAAAAAAAAAAAGATCATGTGTTCTTGTGTTTTAATCATAACAGGAATATTTTCTACAAGTTTAATAAATATTATGTACAAATAAAGTGTTCATTTAAGTTTAAAAATGTTGGTAACACTTTTACAAATAAGGTTTCATTTGTTAACATTATTTAGTAGTGTATTAACTAACATGAAGTAACATGAGCAATATATATTTTTTACAACATTTATTCATCTTTGTTAATGTTAGTTAATGAAAATGTATTAGTAAATGTAGTCATTAACATTTAAAGGGATAGTTCACCCTAAAATGAAAATTAATTTCATTTTTGGGTGAACTAACTTTTTAAAGGCACAATATGTAAGATTTTTAGATTAAAATATCCAAAAACCACTAGAACAGTATTATATATTTTGTTGACTTGTGTACTTACATTATCCCAAATGTTTCCAAGAATGTTTAAATTCAGAGAAATAAGCAATTTTAACCAGGACACGGACTGTGTCCGTGTGTCGCCTATCAATGACATCATACCCGCGTTACCCTCGATTTTATTTTGTAGAAACCATGGAAACACCAAAGACGCTTTAATATATTACTTGTTTTATCAGACAAGAGAACAACTGTTTGGATACATTCATCAACAGAAAACTAATTATTGTTATATAGCTCAACACAGTAAGTCTTATTGTTTAAATCTCGTTTTCTTGATTTACCGTGAGTACCATGGTTTACCATGCCTAAAATCAATGTAGCTTACTGCAGTGTACAACAAGTGTCTCATAGCAGCTGCCGAGCATTATAACAACTTTCAACACACAAATGTATCTAATATGATCAACACCATTGCTTTACCCCACATACGCTTGACTGGAAGAAGTGTAAGTGGCGACTGCGGCATAATAAAAGTCCCGCCGCTCTCAAGCCGTGTGTTGCGCTCGTCTCTCATTAGCAATCGCTCCAGCGGCCTCATTTAGCTCTCACATCACTCGGTCCTGCTCTACTTCATACTACAGTAATGCTAATAATCTCATCCATGAACATGATTTCTGCCCGAGTCCTGTCCGGATTCTTTCCCACCGGCTGTGAGGTGAAGACCACACCTCCCATGATTCCACAAAATCAAGCCATCATTAAGCTATGCCTTTGTTTTGAATAAGCGACCTCTAGTGGCGAAAATTTACAGTGTGCCTTTAACTAATGTTAACAAATTAAATAATTAGGTTTTTTTTTTTCCCTTTCAGATCGAGACATTGCCACCCGAGCTGTTTCAGTGTAAGAAGCTGAGGACACTGAATCTGGGAAATAACTGCCTCACCGTGTTGCCGTCGCGTTTCGGAGAGTTAACGGGCCTCACGCAGCTGGAGCTCCGCGGCAACCGGCTGGAGGGATTACCGGTGGAGCTCTCCGAATGTCGCCTTCTCAAGCGCTCCGGGCTGATCGTGGAGGAGGATCTCTTCAACACTCTGCCACCGGAGGTCAAGGAGCAGCTGTGGAGAACCGATAAAGAACAAGCCTGAGCGAGACGGATGAAAGAGAAGCAACTCTAAATGTGGTCATTCTGCTTTCCTTTCATTTTTTAAGTGATTTTTAATTAATTTTATTTGGGCGAAAAAGCATTCGTTTCTCGTCCGTATGAAGGGAAGTTGTGGACAGTACGGTGCCATCTGTCCTTCGCATATACACTGATACACTCACTCAAACACGTTCTCATACACAAACGCACGTTTTGCGAGGTCAAGTCATTTATGCACTGCCCCCTACAGGCACGGAGGGGCATGCATATAGATGACGACGACACCAACATGGAGTGCCTGTTAAAGCAGTGGCATTATGGGAATGCATAGATAAAACAAGCAATATGTGGTTTGTGCATTATTTACTTAGTGGCTGCGTCCAATCAGGGAAGAGTCGACTGTTTATGAATGTGCCAGCTGAGTTATCAAATATGTAAAATGTACATTTTAGACCTCTGCAAGCGAATACCCACAGAAATAAATGCCAAAAAGGTCATGTATAAAATCTACTACATATATATATGCTTTTAAGGACTTTTAAAGATGAATATGATGCCATAAACTCTTGAAAATGTCTTGCTGAAATCTTACACTCCACAGACTAGAAACTGCGAACTCAAATGCTCTGACGGCAAACAAACAAATGTTGCCATTTTCACAAACGTTGGACTGACTCAAGTTTGGATCAGGTGACCTCCACGTCACATCCGATTGGTTGACTCAAAGGGAATGATGACGTCATAATGACTGTTGTCATAGCAACGTTCCAACACTATCATGGCCTTAACTGTCTCTGAGCTGTATGCTTGAGGTCACCTCAAAGACAAAGTGTACATTTTACGTTTATAAGTTTTATAATTTTACAAAAAATAATAAGAGAAAGAACAAAAAGAAACAGAACAGAAAGACTCGTGCAAACTGTTCACGTTTGCAAGTACAAAAATCCTAAGCGTTTTTTTTTTTTTTTTTTTTTTTTTTTTTTTTTTTTTTTTTATATGTATATGTTCATATGATTTTATTTTATGATTTTTATTTGAACTTTTCTTTTGTTGGGAAGACTGCCTAATGTACACAGTATGGCTTTAAACAAAACCAAGTAAAAATTTCTGATACACATTCAAACATGTTTTCATATGCTTCTTGAGTCACACACACATGGGTCATTCTCAGGAAATTGTACTGTTGGTGTCTGAACATTTTGTCTCTCTTTAAGCAGTTGGGGAAAAAGTTTATTAAAACCCACATTATTAGTTACTAACCTTAAAGCACTACATTATTTCACAGAAAGTTTAGAGTGTGTGTGTGTGTGTGTGTATGTACACTACCAGTCAAAAGTTTGGAATCGGTAAGATTTTTAATGTTTTTAAAAGAAGTTTCATCTGCTCACCAAGACTGCATTTATTTAATTAAAAATACAGTAAAAACAGTAATATTGTGAAATATTATAATAATTATAATAACTGTTTTCTGTTTGAATATATTTTATAAAGTAATTTATTCCTGTGATCAAAGCTGAATTTTCAGCATCATTACTCCAGTCTTCAGTGTCACATGATCCTTCAGAAATCATTCTAATATGATGATCTGCTGCTCAAGAAACATTTATGATTATTATCAATGTTTAAAACAGTTGTGTACTTTTTTTTTTCAGGATTCTTTGATGAATAGAAAGTTCAAAAGAACAGCATTTATCTGAAATACTAAGCTTTTGTAACATTATACACTACCGTTCAAAAGTTTGGGGTCAGTAAGAATTTTTATTTTTATTTTTTTGAAAAGAAATTAAAGGATGCATTAAATCGATCAAAAGTGACAGTAAAGACATTTATAATGTTACAAAAGATTATATTTCAAATAAATGCTGTTCTTTTGAACTTTCTATTCATCAAAGAATCCTGAAAAAAAAAAATATTGTACACAAATATTTTGTACAATTGTACACAATAAATGTTTCTTGATCATCAAATCATCATATTAGAATGATTTCTGAAGGATCATGTGACACTGAAGACTGGAGTAATGATGCTGAAAATTCAGCTTTGATCAAAGGAATAAATTACATTATAAAATATATTCAAACAGAAAACAGTTATTTTAAATTGTAATAATATTTCACAATATTACTGTTTTTACTGTATTTTTAATTAAATAAATGCAGCCTTGGTGCAGACTTTTGACTGGTAGTGTGTGTGTGTATATGTATGAATGATTGGGATAGATGATGATGCTAATGCAAAAGTAAAACTAAAACACTGATGTGAGATAAGAGACACTTCTTTCTAAATCATGTGGTCAGAAAAAGATTAAGCAAGATTAAATTGTGGTTTTATTTTCTCTGCGAATAAAGAAAGCATTTTAGAAAAAAAAACAATGTGACAGCATATTTAAAGTATTTAAAAATATGTAGGACTTAAACGAATGGGTACATGCAAATTGGCTGATATTCTGATGAAAAACGAAGAAGTTTTATTTATACAATTTATTGCATCAGACACGAAATACTGTCAGATTTTTAGAAGCTCGTTTCTGCAATGGAATAAAAAAAATTAAAAGGTAATCGCAACTTTTTATCTCACAATTCTGACTTTTTTCCCTCTGAACAAAAAAAGTAAAAACTGCTCATTTCTATTTCTCAATTCCGAGTTTTTAACTCGTAATTCTGACTTTATTTTCTGCAATTACAGGTTTATATCTCACAATTCTAAATTTATATCAAAGACTAGGGACTTGAGATATATTGCTGAGAAAAGAATTGTGATAAAAAGAGTACCCTAGCAAACGCATAGCAACATCCTAGCAACCACATAAAAAAACAACAACTGAGCAACCACCCCATGTACCCTAGCAACCACATAGAAACAATCCAGAATATCAAAGTTTTTCTAATAGACTGTTTGGCTTTTTTTTCTTTTTCTAGTCTTAAAGAATTAGTTTACATTAAAATGAAAATTACCCCAAGCTTTACTCACCCTCAAGCCATCCAGGTGTATATGACTTTCTTTCTGATGAACACAGTCAGAGTTATATTAATAAATCCAAGCTTTATAATGGCAGTGAACGGGGAAAAAACAACAACCAAAAACACACTAATTTGCTGACAGGAGCTGTGTCTCATTTCGGAGGCTGCGTCCTTTGGAGATCACATTTGAAGGCTGCATACTTCATCAAGGATGTCATATTTGAGAAAAGTAACCATAATAAAATTGACTGATATTCAGTGTGAGGTGTAAAATACTGTAATTTCTTTCTTACGTTGCAATCTAAAGCTTATTTTTCTTAAATGAGACCGATGATGTATGCAGCCTTCAAAGGGTGCAGCCCCTGAATTGGGACACAGCCATTGTTGAAAAATCTCTCGGCTTCCGTATCCCGAATGAAACGTGTGTGTGTACGCTTATCAGGGAGAAGTGCCTATACAAGGGCTGCGTCCGAAAACTGGAAAATGCTGCCTTCTGAGGACACATTTCAAGGTAAGAAGGCATCAAGACACGTCTGAATCCAATGTTAGCTTCACTTCCTGTCTCATGAGATACCTTCATATGATCGATTTTTGAAGGAAGCATAGATGTATCCTTAGCTGACTTTGATATCCCACAATCCTGTGCTTTCCATTCTGTGACAGTTGAGCTAGAAAAATAAAGATGCCGTCCAAAAGTTGCGTTTGCTGCTCAGTTTGTGTATAAATGTACAATTTTGACCAACATATTTCAATTTTGATATCATTTCTATAGAGAAATTACTACTGTAGTAATTAAACATTTGTTTAATTCTCACCAAAGCTCGCGCTATTTTGCCGTAGATCATTAAACTGTTACGCTGCCTCAGAAGTCTGTCCGAAATCAGTTCGTGAGGTGCCTTCATGCACAAACTGCTGTACAAGCAAAGTCCCTTTACGACAAGTAACTTCACTCGGCGGCCATCTTTGAAACGCCTCTCGGGCATTCAAGTGCAGCTCCTATCTCTTTGAATGGGGAAACATAAAATTCTCCAAAGCTGTTTGCCAAGCTTTTGATTAAATTTCATATTTGTAATCACCAATGAAATCTGAAAACAACTGTCTCATAATTCTTTTTCTAAACGCTTGAATCATGACAAAAAAAGGTATTTTTTTAGGCTGGATCAAGCTAATGCGCATGCGCAGACCTAAATGCGCGTCTTGTGCCTAATTTCAGAGGCGCGCGTCTGACTGTTTCTATAGAAACCGGAGCTTTTAACGGCCGCTGCTGTGACGCGATGACTTTACCAGTCGGCGATTGGCTCTTATTTAGAAGGCGGGAATAAGGAATAAGGAAGGCGGTCTAGCGGAAGCTAGATATTTTACTTTAAAACTTGTTAAATATTGATATTTTTCTTACACAAACGCATCGCTTCGGTTCAGAAGGCCTTTATTAATCCCCCGGAGCCGCGTGGAGTACGTTTTGCTTCGGATGGAGGCACTTTATTCAGCTCATCCTCGTTGGTCTCGCTCACTGCCATTATAAAGCTCGGATGCGTCAGTATTTATTAATATAACTCCGATTGTTCATCAGTAAACCATGAGGTAGTTTTCATTTGAAAGTGAACTAATCCTTTAAGTTTAAAATCTTTTTAGCATTTAAAGTCATGGCCACGCGTGCCATTGTTGCCTAAGAATGCGCCTCAGTCATTCACACCTATGTTCTTTAGTGCCACACCTCTCAACACACAGAGAGTGAACACAGACCCTCTCTTTCTGTGAGTAAAGGTGACTAAAGGCGCCACATGAAAGCTCCCATTCATTCACTTCTCTCCTTCTGTTAGTGAAGTCAGCTCATGGTCAATTCCAACCAGATGGCAGCCAGTTCAAACAAAACAAACTTTTTTTTAAGGTTAGTATGCACTTGAAACTTCATCAAATACTGAGTCGACTTAGAGTCTGAATGTTGCACAGCAGTGACAAACTTACAATGACAAGAAGGTGTTAATGGAGAACTGATATCCTATAAAGTGGAAGCATTCTGTTAACTGTTTTGCTCGATCAAATTTCTGCTAGATTAAGAGAACTGTTTATCGAATATGAGCAGCAAGAACTGGTCTACTGTTTTTCCAGCTGATTTGAAATCAGACTAGTGTTTTTTATTTGACGCAGACGACCAAACTGCAAGGTTATCATCTATATAAGCTTTCGGTTCCTCATCCTTAGTGGTGGACAGTCAAGCACACGGTACAAAAACAAGAGCGCTGAGAATAGGGAGAATCGTGTGTGTGTGTGTTGACAGTTTGTGTGATGCAGGCGCCCCCTGCAGGTGAAGAGATAAAATGCACATATAAAAAAAACACCGCAAAAGTACTACTTCATTTGTATAAATATAGGTCTCGGTCTAAAAAATTTAGTTCTTATTAACAAGAAGTTGAAAAGTTGAACATGATGAGCTGGATCAGTCCGAGTTAACAGCTCATTGGAGGGAAATATTATCAGTGAATAATATCCCAGCTAACAGAATTTTGTTATAAGAACGTTCTCTAAATATTCAGTGTTGGTTCTGGGAACGTAAAAAACGTTTTCTTGACGTTAGAGGAACGTTTTTATAAGGTATGATGTTCCTCAAACGTTCCTTCAACCTAATTTTGATCTAAAATTCAACATTCTAGGAACGTTGATTTGTAACATTCCAAGAACATGAAAATGTTCAGTTTCCTTAATGTTAGTAGAATGTTATTTAAAGGTTAGTATGATGTTCCTGAAACATTCTTTCAACTTAATTTTGATCTAAAAATTCAACATTGTAGGAACGTTGATTTGTAACATTTCAAGAACGTAGAAATGTTCAGTTTCCTTAATGTTAGTAGAATGTTATTTAAAGGTTTGTATGATGTTCCTGAAACATTCTTTCAATCATTCAAACACCCGCTGTGAACAAACACTGAAAGAAAGAGAAATAAGAACACAAACTACAACTTTCTTCAGCCACAGCCTTAGATGAACTGAAGATAAAAGACATTAAATCTCTGAAGATCTGATTAAACAACTCCACAAACAGCATTACCAGCTTCACTTATTACTAACCAGACTGACTTTATTTCTGTCACACGTCTACAGAAGTTCTTATTGAGAATTAACAGAAGTTTAGATGTTTCGTTTGAGGTCACCATCATGGAGGTTGGTGGTTGCTTTAGTTGAGCTCTTGACCCCTGACTATTATAGAGTTGATTCTTTATCAGCAATTGCAGGTGTTTTCAGAAAACATTTCTGTGTTTGTAAAGAAGATCAACATATCTGTTTTAATAACAGACAAATGACTGCATTAAAGTGGTTTAAACAACTTTTTATTTCTGTAATTGCTAACTTAAGAAATTGAAATGCTGTATGAAACCAATATGAAAAATATAACTTGCAACAATGTTATTGTTAACTTTTTAAAACGTTGTTTTTTGTCATTTATCACAGACATCAACATTTGGCATATGAAACACAACAATGGTGACATGCTTCATGCTAGCATACAAAACACATTCATGGTTCCCAGCATGCATTGCGACATGTGAATAAATTATGCAGCTGAATTTTTTTTGATTGTCACCATTATTGAGGTTTGTATGATGAGTGCTGATGTCTAAGTGTGTCGTTTTTATCTTCTAAATAGTTTTGGCCAATATTACACAAATCACTTTAATGTTAAAAATGAATTTTATCACATTTTTGAGTTTATTATTTCCTTTTCGCATAACACTTTAATACTAAAAGTAATAAAAATGACAAAAAAGCAGTTGTTTGTCTGTCTTTATCAACACAGAAATGTTTTCTGAAAACACCTGCAATTGCTGATAAAGAATCAACTCTATAATAGTCAGGGGTCAAGAGCTCAACTAAAGCAACCACCAACCTCCATGATGGTGACCTCAAACCAAACATCTAAACTTCTGTTAATTCTCAATAAGAACTTCTGTAGACGTGTGACAGAAATACAGTCAGTCTGGTTAGTAATAAGTGAAGCTGGTAATGCTGTTTGTGGAGTTGTTTAATCAGATCTTCAGAGATTTAATGTCTTTTATCTTCAGTTCATCTAAGGCTGTGGCTGAAGAAAGTTGTAGTTTGTGTTCTTATTTCTCTTTCTTTCAGTGCTTGTTCACAGCAGGTGTTTGAATGATTGAAAGAATGTTTCAGGAACATCATACAAACCTTTAAATAACATTCTACTAACATTAAGGAAACTGAACATTTTCATGTTCTTGGAATGTTACAAATAAACGTTCCTAGAATGTTGAATTTTAGATCAAAATTAAGTTGAAAGAACGTTTGAGGAAAATTATACCTTATAAAAACATTCCTCTAACGTCAAGAAAACTGGACGTTTTTTACGTTCCCAGAACCAACACTGAATATTTAGAGAACGTTCTTATAACAAAATTCTGTTAGCTGGGTATGACCGTTAAGTTACTGTGTGACTTCAGAAGGCTTGGAATATATTGCTTATTTATTTAATGTCTTGAAATCACTATAAATGGTTGTTGTATGGAAAAGAGCTGTATGAACTTTCATTTAAAAAATATATATAGTGAATAGATAATGACAGATTTTATAATTGGGGTGAATATCACTTTAAATCAAAATTTGCATGGACTTAAAGGGACAGTGTACCCCAAAAAATGAAAATGTTGTCATCATTCACTCACCCTCAAGTTGTTCCAAACCTGTATAGATTTCTTCGTTCTGCTGAACACAAAAGAAGATATTTTGAAGAATGTTTGTAACCAAACAGTTTTGTCTTATAGAAAAAATACTATGGCAGTCAATAACTGTTTCGTTACAAAAATTCAAAAGATTTATAACTTAAAGGAAAGTAAATGATGACAGAATCATTATTTTCGAAATCTGTCACACACTCTATTTACTTGAGGGGTGAATCCTAGAAAAACTAACATGTTAAGCACATTATTAATGACCGGCTCATACACATTTTGACCAAAGGGTTAACTTTATGAAAGTGAATAGAGACACTGACTAAACAGGCACATTTTTTTTAAAAAGTTTGGATCTCTTTAGTGAAGCCTCTGTGCAATCTTGCACGTAATGAAATTGATTTCCATCCTCCGCAGGACAGAACATGACCTGTGTTCACCCTTTACCTGGAATTAAGTTCACTGGAGGCACATGTTTACCTTTTAGGTTTACTTAAACTCTCAGTAACTCAAGTTATTAATGCACATTTGACTTTCTTGCAGTGAGTGCAGTTATAGAGTTACTGTTCAAAATCCAATTATTGCATCACCATGGTTACAGTTTAATCGTATTTGACATGGTGCAACCACGTGGTTGCTTAGAGAGAGAGAGAGAGAGAGAGAGAGAGAGATTTGGACGAGACAGCCTTCATTTTAGCCTTCTTCTCAGACTGTCTTCCTCAGCATGGATGTTTTGACAGAACAAGACGTGCAAAAGGTAAGAAACCGCCTCTATAAATTGCTATCACAACTCTTAAACATGCAACACATTGTCCTGTTGTCCTTGTTATGTGCATGTTAATCAGAAACGCTGGAAAACGCACTTTTACGAGTGCATTGCAGGGCTTTTCTTGCTATTATATGACAAGCAGTGTTTTGCATCTTTTTAATACATGTTTTCACAGATCAGCGCCTCGTGCATGCGTGCAAAAGATGCACAAATAAAAAAAAATGTCGTGAAAGCACGTGTGGAATAACTGTTATCCATATTGGAAGTCTGTTACGTAATTCGTTAGAAACAGGACAAGCAGGTAGAATTGAATGTGCCATGAAAAGATGGGCGTGAAATGGGCGGGGCCTTATACTTTACATATTTTAACCATGATTTTAACTCTTCAGTGTGTGGTTTTCAGTTTAACGGCTGCGTATTATTATTATTATAATTAGTAGTAGTAGTAATAGCAGTACTAGTAGTAGTATACAGTTTTTTTAATTATCATTATTGCCCTGAGCAGACTTGTGTGTCATGTGACACCTGTTACTTTTCTCATCGCTGTTGAGGAGCAACCAATTACAAGCCGTTTCTCAATTTGCGTTCTTGTCTGTACTTATGGACTTTGTGAAACATCATCGGTCGCTGCCCAAGTACTGTTCCAATTCAAAGTTCACAACTAGCGAAGTACAGTTCAAATCCCCGGATGTATTCTTGATCCGCCCCTTTTATCGAGGTTGTATCGAGAGATGAATTGTGCGGACTTGAGACAGCCAGGTATCCCAGAATGCATCTCGCACTAACCAGCAAGAAAACCCGCGTAATTTATTACTGTTATTATATCATGATATGTAGTTTTAAGAGTATTTCGGGCGAGAATGTACTGGTTTAAAGCTCAAATTTTAGGATTATTGATAAAGAAAATTTGATAGGACGTTGTCGGAGTTGTGAGATCCAGGCGATCACCGGGCGCTCCGCGCTCATTTACCCAGCCGAGAGCAGCCTTACCTCGGCTAGTCCTTCTGACATTTGCTGCTGGCTCTAATGTCTCTGTAGTGGTTAAACATTATATAATTTGTCTTTTGTATATCTAACGGGTGATCTTTGGTCTCACGAATCTATAATTTGTTCCGTGGCAAATCGTTTTGGCTGAAGGCAAAGTGACGTTTCATAACTTTATATATTTAGGCAATAACTTTACAGTTGTTGCCTACTAAAGCGCTGATTTTGTACGTTTGACTGAATTGTTTGCTTTATTTCTTATTGTATATTCTTATACCTTATATAATGGCTATTATTGATCATTAAAACTGACATTTAACAAAAAGACAGGGTTGTGTTTTATGTTATTTCATGTTATTACAGTGAAGATAATCAGAGTATGCACATAATATGTTTAATATTTTTGAATGTAAACGAAAAGAGGCAGGGTTGTTTAATATTTCGTTTTGTTATAAATACTATATATGCAGACATTGAAGATAATCGATGAACGCGTTGCCTGAACCGCATTTGTGAGGCTATTAATATGTTTTTGTTTGTTTGTTTTTTTAAATAAAACGAAAAGAGGCAGAGTGATGTTTTATCACACTTTTCGTTTTATTGTTGCCTAAAATATATAGCCTACAGAGATAACCGGAGAAGCCAGAGCGAGTGTGACGTTACAGTCATAGTTGTAAAGATCGATGAGACGGATTTCTAATTTATTTTATTTTATTTTTTCTATTTCCGTGTCAGGAATTATTAAAATTAACAGATTTAAACGATTCCACTTATTAAAGGTGCAATATGTAATAATTTTTAACCAAGGCTCCGGAACGTGTGAGGAGTCGCCTGTCAATTGCGTCATACCCGCGTTACCCTCGGTTTCCGGTTTTATTTTGTAGAAACCATGGAAACACCAAAGAGGCTTTAATATATTACATGTTTTAATAGAAAATGGAACAACTGTTTTGATATATTTATAGACAGAAAACTAATTATTGTTATATAGCTCAACACGTTTAGTCTTATTGTTTACATCTAATTTTCTTGATTTTTTGCAAGTACCATGATTTACCATGCCTCAGAGAAAAACACTATTTTGTCAAGTAGCTAACATAGCATAATCAGATGCAGCTTTATTTTTAGTAACAGAAATACAGAATTTTCTTCATCATACAATACGTTTTAAAATTAATTGCATGCCATTTATCAACACAAGCCATCCAGCATTTAATATGATATTCTAAAATCAATCTATCTTACTGCAGTGTGTCTCAAACAAGTGTCTCACAGCAGCCGCCGAGCGAACGCACAGAGTAACGTTATAACATCATTTTCAACACACTCAAATGTATCTAATATGATAAACAGAGCTGTGTTACCTCATACTCATGACTGGAAAAGCGGAAGCGGCGCCGGCAACTGTGGCATAATAAAAGTTCCTCTGCTCGTGAGGCGTGTGTTGCGCAATCGCTCCAGCGTCCTCGTTCAGCTCCCACAACACTCGCTCCTGCTCTGCTTCATACTACAGTGACGTTAATAATCGCATCCATGAACATGATTTCTTCCCGAGTCCTATCCCAATTCTTTTCCACCGACCGTTGAGGTGAAGACCACATGTCCCAAGACTCCGCACTTAAACTTGCCGTCATCAAGCTACGCCTTTGTTTTGAATAGCAACCTCTAGCGGACAGAAAATATTACATAGTGCACCTTTAATGTTCAGATGTCTCCAAAAAATCATCCTGAGATATGCGTGGCCTCGATGGAGTAACGTTAGTCTTTTTCTGAATCACCGATCGCCCCTACACATGAAAAAATACTATAGTAATTCATTGTAAATACTTTTGAACCATACTATAGTAAATTGAAGTATACTGTATATATTATTGTATTTATAACACTTTTTAATGAATGTTACAGTATGCTGTAGTATTAACAATAGTGAACTGATAAACTGTAATAAATACTGTAGTTTCAATAGTACAAGAATTTCATTTTGAAATATACAGAGACAAAATGAATGCCATACTAATATTCCATTGTACTTTCATAGTACTCCAAACCATTACTATGGTACATGTGCAAAAATATATTTTTTGCTACTTTTTTGTGATATCAGGAAGAGCAAATTATGTTAATGTCCTAATTTGATAAATATCATTTGCAAATGTAGACAGAAGGTTTCTGTATTGTTTTTGTTCTGTAGTACCAGGATGAGGGCTATCTGGTGCTGGACGGGCTTCTGTCCCCAGAGGAATGTGATGCTTTACGGGAACGAATGAGTGAGATTATTGACCGGATGGACGTTCCTGAACACTGCAGGATACAGTTCTCCACTGACCACGAAGAGCAGCTGAAAAAACAGGTAAACTCATTCCAGAGTGCAGAATGATCATCATCATGCATTCACAGCAGTGTCATTATTAACTTTATCTATGCATTACTTTCCAAATGCAACCAAATATGTCTGGGTAAAGATGCAGGTAAGACTACTGACTGTAGGTAATTGTAGTTTTAAATGCTTAAATATACTACCAACCCTGCTGGAAAAAAAGTCCCATGTACATTTAGAAGTGGTCAACTCAGTCACATCATGTCATATTTTGTGTTTGTCCAGGGAAATGCAGACTATTTCATCACAAGTGGAGACAAGATCCGTTTCTTCTTTGAGAAAGGCGTGTTTGATGATAAAGGTTTGTTGTGCTGAGATGTAAACAAAAACTCCCAGGAAATTCATCCCATAATGAACCTGTTTTGTTTTCAGGAGAGTTCATTGTGCCAAGAGAACATTCCTTGAATAAAATCGGCCATGGTGGGTATTTAAGAAAATGACACGCCATATAAGATATTCATATTTAAACACCCTATCATCCGATTCATTTTCATTTTTTTGCCCCTTATTTATTTGTGTTTTATCTTTCCAACAGCTCTCCATGCTTATGAGCCCCTGTTTAAAGCAGTCACCCACTCACCAAAAGTTCAAGTAAAGACCAAACTTTTATGTAAACGAAAGTAAAATGTGCTCTTCATGTAAACGCTCATATTTGTTTTAATCAGAAGATTTATGAGACATTTTAGGGCCAAAAACCTCTTTAAAACAACACAACCCAGTTTCATAATGTGTGTGTGTTTGCTTCTTATCTGCAGAACCTGGGTAAGAAACTCGGCCTGATAAATCCAGTTATTCTGCAGAGTATGTACATCTTTAAGGTAGAGTACATATATATTGGCTTATAAATGATGCTTACATTCATTGTAAGGGTAATATTTTAATTACCCGTCTCTTCTGTGTCTGTTCTGTAAACAGCAACCAGGGATTGGTGGAGAAGGTAAGACTCGCCTACATCTTTAACCAATGAGAAAGCGATACAAAAACACTTTGTTGACCTTTGACCCTTAACTTCAGTGACACCTCACCAGGACGCCACCTTCCTTTACACGCAGCCTCTGGGAAGGGTGATGGGCGTATGGATCGCTCTGGAAGACGCTACAATCGAGAATGGCTGCCTGTGGTTCATGCCGGGATCACACAACGGTAATTTCAAACGCATTAAGCAGATTCATGGCTTTTTACATAATTTGGGCATGCATGCTATTGGAGTGAAGCACAAATTTGTGTATTTAAAATGAGTTGGTGTGGCTCTTTTCATGTGTATGAAAGATGGGATTACCAGGCGAATGGTGCGGACACCTAAAGGCACGTTTCCTCTGACTGATTTCATTGGCCGAGAGAAGAATTATGATGACAAGCTCTTCGTTCCCGCTCCTGTTAAAAAAGGTGAGTTAATGAAACTATTAATTAAACATTTTTGAAATAAGTCTCTTCTGCTCACCAAGCATGGATTTATTTGATCAAAAATGCAGTAAAAACAGTAATATTGTGAAATAATAATATTACAATTTAAAACTGACTAAAAAGTTTGAAGGTTTGAAAGCTTCCTAACATGTTTTATCATGTTGTTAACATGTCTTACTATGTGTCTAGCATTATTTTGCATTTTGCTAACATGTTTGTAGCAGATTTTTATACATTGCTAGCATGAATTAGCATGTTGTTAGCCTTTTTAGCACATTGTTAACATGTTTGTTATCATAATTTAACATTTTGCTAGCATGTTTTAAAACGTTGCTAGCATGTTGCTAGCATTATTTAGAATGTTACTAGCATGTTTTAGCACGTTTCTAGCTTGAATTGCTAGCATGTTGTTAGCATGAATTAACACACATTGTTAACATGTTTCTAGTATGATTTAGCACATTTCTAGCATGATTAGCATGTTCCTTGCCTGATTTAACACATTGTTAGCATGTGTTAACATGATTTAACACATTGTTTGCATGTTTTAATGTGTTGCTAGCATGATTGAGTACATTGCTAACATGTTTTAACAAGTTGGTAACATGTTTCTAACATGATTTAACATGTTGCTAGCATGATTGAGTACATTGCTAGCATACATTAGCATGTTAGCATGATTAACATGTTGCCAGCGTAATTGAGCATATCGTTAGCATGATTTAACACACTGCTAACATGTTTTAGCACATTGTTAGCATGATTAGCACATTGTTAGCATGAATTAGCATTTTGTTAACATGTTGCTGACATGATTTAACATGTTGCTAGCTTGAATTGCTAACATGTTTTAATGTATTGCTAACACAAATTAGCACATTGCTAGCATGTTGTTAGCATGATTTAACACATTGTTAGAAACATGCTAATCAACATGCATGATTAACATGTTGTTAGTATGTTTTAACAAATTGCTAACATGTTTAATGAAAATCGTAAGTCGAATCAGTTAACAGTCTGAAGGTCTGACCCGAGTTGTAGCTTGAAAGCCCTGGGAGGAGATTTTCGCTGTGTCCGAAATCGCATACTGTTGAGTAGGTACTACATTTGAATTTAAATTTACTTCACGACCTTTGAAAAAGTATGTTCTAAATAGTACGACAGCATGTAGTATGAATATATTCTGACATACTACATCCCCCCACGTTGTTACTGTCACATGACCTACCAGCGTCAGTTACATCCCTTCAACTCCATTCATAACTCCTCTCCCGTGGCCTCATGGGATAGTAAAGTGTCCATCGTATGCGCACTTCAGAATCTCACCGGAAGTATTAGGTCACCCGTGTACTTTTCACCTGCTGTTTTTCAATTGCCACGTATTCAGACATATTACTCTGTTCGCGTACTGTTTTTCGCATACTATATAATAGAGAAGTATTTGATTTCGGGTGCAGCAACAGTTCAAATTTAGTCTCAGAAGTATATTAATAAGCTTGAATAGTAGATCAGCATGTCGGCTTTGACAAATATAATTTATTCCTGTGATCAAAGCTGAATTTTCAGCATCATTACTCCATTCTTCAGTGTCACATGATCCTTCAGAAATCATTCTAATATGATGATTTGCTGCTCAAGAAACATTATTATCGATGTTGAAAACAGTTGTGCTGCTTCATATTTATGTGGAAACTGATATATATATATATATATGTATTTTTCAGGATTATTTGATGAATAGAAAGAACAGCATTTATTTGAAATAGAAATCTTTTGTAATATTATCAGTCTCTTCTATCACTTTTGATCAATTTATTGCATCCTTGGCTGAATAAAATTACTTTAAAAATCGAACTTTTGAACAGTAGTGTTTATATATTTATATATATATATATATATATATATATATATATATATATATATATATATATATATATTAAAAAAAATGTTGGTACTGTAGGTGGAGCAGTTCTGATTCACGGGGAAGTGGTCCACCGCAGCGCTGCAAACACATCTGACGCCTCACGCCACGTTTACACTTTCCACATTATGGAGTCTCAAAACACCGTTTGGAGTCCTGAGAACTGGTAAGAACAGTGCATGTTGGGTAATGCAGGCCATGTGTTAGCAAGTGTAAAGTGAATGTGTTTTTCTCTCTCAGGCTACAGCCAACAGAAGAGCTGCCCTTTCCTTCCCTCTACACCTAAACAACATACAACATTAACACAGGCCTGATGACACTTGTTACTAATGACACAGAAGACACTTGAGATACCAGGTCTGGACTTTTTAAATGCCAGGATAACAATAACCGCTTTAAATATGAAATTTTGTAAATGGACCATAAAATGTGAATCATTTTGAATCATTCTGTATATTTCACCTAAAGCCACAACAGTGTTAATAAAAGGCTAGTTTTTGTTAACCGAAGAGTCTCTATTATTTGTAATCTGACTTCCAGACTTGATATTTTAGTAAACAAGAAACATTTAACTTTATTAGAAATAGAGTTTATTTCCTTCAACGCACCATTCTCTGTGTACCCAACAAAATCAATACAATATAGAAAAGGTATGAATGTTTGATCATATGAATAATCTGGATTTTCAGATGAAGAAAATAAAAGGACCAAACTGCAGTTCTCATGATAGGAAAATCATATTTATAGTCATTGGTGAAAAAGATTTAAAACAAACTTCAATAAAGATATCAATAACAATAAAAAAAAAGATACTTAACATAGAAAAATTTCAGCTATTCCAACAAAAGTACATTTTTTAAAGTTTAAATTATTACAGTGTCTCATGCTGGGTCACTTTTGTTGTAAAAGATATTAAACCATTCTTGTGATGCAATGTAATTAATTAAATAAAAAAGATTTTTTTTTTGTAAATATACACAAAATATTAAAATGACCATTTATAAAATAAAAATCCAACAATCTTTGTCAAATCCCAATGTCAAAATATGGACCATAAAGTAACACATTTTATAACAACTGCCAGGTAGTTAAAAAAACGAGTTTACACATGAGTGTCATGCAAATGTCCACAGATGCCGAGTGTCACTTTTAAGTGTCCCAGAACGCATTGCAAACTGAACAGGTGACTGATGCTTCAACCACAGTTCCCATGACAACTGTCAACATAATCCACTCGACACAAAACGCCAATAACTACGTAAAAGGCCTCTGTCAAATATCATTAATAAATTAAAGTTTAAACATACATAATTTACAAAATGCTTGAATTACGCCATCTTTATCGGAGTAAAGACACAACAGCTCAATTGCATACATGCTTTTACAGGACAGTGATCTGTACATTAATATCTACATACAGACCCATGCAGACGGACCACTGATAGCACTGAACTATTGAGGATACAAAACACTTTTTAAGGCGACAAGCTGTGCTACCGGTCCTTCCTATTGCATTGGACATAAAGGCAGGTATTCTATTTATAGCATCAAAATAATATTTGAGTGTTTTTGTACAGAGTTATACAATAATAGAAAAACAAAAGTGTTCTTCAATGGCTCAAGTGATGCATAATATGCTGTAATAAAGGACTGAAAGGTGACATTACATTTTGATAAATGGGTGAATCTGATGAAACGTCAAAAACATGCCATTTCACACATGCACACAAAAAAACAAACAAAAAAAATCACAGAAAATTATATTTGGATGAAAGCCTGTTTTAAGAACCATTAATAAATATATATATAATTAAATATTTATTATTTAATTAAATATTATTAAATTGGTCAAGTATGTTTGCAATTTGTAATGAGAATTTAATTGTCAAGTAATGTCACAAAAATCGTATGGTTCTGCAAATTTCATGCAAAATATTAATTTAGATTTTTAATTGAAATAAATTTGTATAGCTCTTTTACGATACGTGTTGTTGGAAAGCAGCTCTATAGAAAATAGAAAAATACAGTTCTCATGAGATTCACCTAAATTAAAGGACCAAAATGTAGAAATCGTGCCCTTCGTTCAGTGTTTGCATCCAAGATGTGTGTTTATCAGCAAGTGCAGACATTGATAAAGGGTGTTACATTTTCCATTTCTTTCTTTAATATTAATAATGTGCAACTCAATCCCTGTCATTTATACTGGAGTGACAGACGCAGGATTTGAGCGAATTAAATATTAACAGCAACTCAAGACATCAAGACATAGGCGGCACCAAACTGTGTTTTTAAACCGTGGTTATTATAGTTAACTAGATTTTGTTACTTGAAATATAATAGGGGTGGTTGATTATGATTTCACTTTTTTAACTTTAGTTAGTGTGTAATCTTGCTGTTTGAGCATAAACAACATCTGCAAAGTTACAACGCTCAAAGTTCAATGCAAAGGGAGATATTTTCTTTTACAGAAATCGCTTTTTAAGGACTACAACAAACGGTTGTTAGGGACTACAACAAGCTTCTTCCCGGGTTGGTGACATCACAAAAATTACATAAAGATTTGTTGTAGTAGAGTGTTGTTGTCATGCCGTCATTTTAAGCCGGACTGCTTCACAAACGAGGGTCAATTCAACGCTGGATTTGCACAAAAGATTAACATGACGGCACATGCTAGTGGATGAGTTGAATCAACTCCACAGCAACTACATAAATTTATCCACTAACCATTCAGAAACGTCCAGTTTCATTCTAAAAGTTGTAACTTCTTCCTGAGTCTCTCCATCAGTGTCGACTCCGGTTTGAACAATGTAAGGCTGAACACCGTTACTGAAAATCCTCATTTTGGCTGCGTGAGATTCTCCAGCTTTGTTGTTGCTGAGCAACCGAAATGCAAGCTGTTAAAGCTCCGCCCTCTTCTGGAAAGCGGGTCAGGAGCAGCAGCTCATTTAAATTTAAAGGGACACATACAAAAACGGCGTGTTTTTGCACACACCCAAATAGGGGCAAATTTGACAAGCTATAATAAATTATCTGTGGGGTATTTTGAGCTGAAACTTCACAGACACATTCTGGGGACACCAGAGACTTATTTTACATGTTGTGAAATAATAGGTCCCCTTTTATTGAAATGAATATAAAGTAAACTTATTTTATGTCAGCGAGTTGCCAAAGTAACATTTCACATCTTCATTTAGTTTAACTTGATATACTACAATAACAAACTAAAACTGAAATAAAAATTATTTTAAAAAAAAATATACAGACATAAAACCCCCCAAAATCTAATAAAAATGACAAAACGACACAAAACTAAAATTAAAATGGGAGATATAAAAATGTGCAATTCCATTTGGTGCCACTAGTGGTACAAAAATACACATTTTACCTTCAAACGTTTATTTTTGTGCCACTTTGTTTTAGTATCAGGTTGCTATAGGAAATGGTTTATTATTGAATACATTTCTGTGCATTTTTATTCACTGTACTAGGGTCATAAACACACTAATGATGTTTTATTTTTGCATTTTGCTTTCAAAACTGGAATAATTCCATGCCAGATAATACTAGGGCCTGTAACGTACCATATGAATTTAATGCTGTTAATATCTGTGCGTTGGCATAATGTGAGTTTGGGTTTGATCTCATAGCAGCAGGAGGATGTAGAGGTACAGAGGAAGCAGCAGGTTGTCTATTTGCAACGTGTACGCCTCCAACATGGCCACCATGGTGATTGAGCCCACCACCCACGAGTAGCTGGCGTTCAGGTTTATACTGCTGTCAGCGATGAGGAAAACCACCACGGCGATGATCTGAGCGAACACCGAGGTCGCCGTGCCCTCGAAGGTCTTCTTGGTGCCGGGCCAGCGGATTTCGCCGACCGTGCTGCCGAAGATGGACGCCACGGTGTCGCCGACTCCCACGGCCAGAACACCGGCGTATGGCACCAGCCCACCGGCGCCCCCTAGGCCTCCTTTAGGAGTGCAGTTTCCGGGCGAGAGCCAGATGGGAAGGGCGACTCCGAGGAGAAGGTAGATGTGAGTGAGAATGAGCGGTCCAGAGTCTCTCTCGTCCAGAAATAAAGTGAGAAGGCGTCTCAGCGGAGGCCCGAGAGGTCGGATGCGGAAATAGCGGACAAATTCGAGGAACAAAAGCACTGAGAGGCATGCGACCGCGGACAAATGAAGCAGAGGGCGGTCTAGCGCAAGTCCGGGTGCGAAGGTTAACACGGTGAGGAGGTGGAAGTACTTCCGCACGGTCGTCGACGCCTGGTGCTTCTTACTGCCGCTCGAACGATGACTATTTTGATGCATCACAACGGCAATAGCTAGAAGCAACAGTGCAGCCCAGAATCCAATGAGCCAAAGCCGGGTGTTGCTCTCGGTGATGAAATGCATCAGCCAGGTGACGGGGTGATGCTGCGTGAGCAGGGAGAGCCAAGGAACCAACAAGCCCAAGCCCAAAACAGCAGTCATGGTGTGGAAGAAAAGCGACGCGGACCAGGTTTCCGATTCCATGAATACGAAGAGCACGGCGAAGAAGATTCCCAGCAGCACCAAACCTAACACGGCAACCGGGAGGAAATACGGAAGCGGGTCAGAGTTTGCGTTCCCGGACGAGACCAGAGAGCGCTTAATGAGCTGGTTGATAATGAAACTAATCCCACCGAGGATGAGGAGGGCCTCGCCGGGAGTGAAGCAGCGTGGGAGCAGGTACAACAGGATCAAGCTGAGGTACACAAAAATCAGCAACACCTCCAAGACTTCAATCACCTCGGACACGGTCAGCGTTTGCTTCACTGTGTACAGAATGGCGCTGCTGGCGATACCGGCTATAACGCAGGTGTTTGTGGGCACCGGGCGAGTGATTCCCAGCGCGATGAGTGACAGGAACAGTGCCAGCATCATGCCTATCACTGTTATGACCATGGCGAAGCGCTCCATGTAAACGTTTCCCACAATGACGCAGCGTCCCCTCAAAGCGAGACCCAGCAGAGGCAGCACCATGCTGGCCGGTAAGACGCCGCTGTTGGCTGAAGGGCGGAACTGGAACACGGCGGCGCCGGTCCGAAGGAGGCGATCCCATTTGTGCTGCACGTAGAAAGCCTGGACGGCCAGAGCGATGCAACACCAGGACAGCTGATTCCACACGGCCATGTGAACGGAAATCACCATGGCAAACACCACAGCGGATTCAACCAACACAGGATCCATTTGCATGATTGCGAAGCGTGTGACAAAGGTTTCCAAGAATGAGGGACTTCAAATATGGTAGTGTGTCAGAAACTTCCTGGTGCACACTCAAACATCGTCCACTTCTCAGCCTCCTGCGCACAGCAAATTAGATCTGGGTAAAAAAAAAAAAAAAAACATCAAAATATCATTAGACACAAACTATTAAACTTAAAAAAATATATAAATAATTTTCAAAGAGTTAGTTCATCCTCATGTTGTTCCAAACCCGTAAGACTTTCGTTCATCTTCAGAACACAAATGAAGATATTTTTGATGAAATCTGAGCCCTCCATAGACAGCTACACAACAACCACTCTGACGCTTCAAAAAGTTCATAAAGAGATCGTAAAACTAATCCATATGAATTGAGCGTTTAGTCCAAATTTTCTGAAGAGACTTGATCGCTTTATATCATGAACAGATTTAATTTAGGCTTTTATTCACTTATAAAAATTGATTAATACACATCAGATCTGCTAAATGGAAGCTCAAGCATGTTTGCTTGACGTGCAAGAACCAGTAAGGTTTATTCTCGTGTAACGCATCATGTTTGAGCTTCTGCAAGAACCAATGAGGTTCATTCTCATGTTACGCATAATGTTTGAGCTTCACCAAGAACCAATGAGGTTCATTCTCGTGTTACACATCATGTTTGAATCTCACCAAGAACCAATGAGGTTCATTCTTGTGTTACGCATCATGTTTGAATCTCACCAAGAACCAATGAGGTTCGTTCTCGTGTTACACATCATGTTTGAATCTCACCAAGAACCAATGAGGTTCATTCTCGTGTTACGCATCATGTTTGAATCTCACCAAGAACCAATGAGGTTCGTTCTCGTGTTACGCATCATGTTTGAGCTTCACCAAGAACCAATGAGGTTCATTCTCGTGTTACGCATCATGTTTGAGCTTCACCAAGAACCAATGAGGTTCATTCTCGTGTTACACATCATGTTTGAATCTCACCAAGAACCAATGAGGTTCATTCTTGTGTTACGCATCATGTTTGAATCTCACCAAGAACCAATGAGGTTCATTCTCGTGTTACACATCATGTTTGAATCTCACCAAGAACCAATGAGGTTCATTCTCGTGTTACGCATCATGTTTGAATCTCACCAAGAACCAATGAGGTTCGTTCTCGTGTTACGCATCATGTTTGAGCTTCACCAAGAACCAATGAGGTTCATTCTCGTGTTACGCATCATGTTTGAGCTTCACCAAGAACCAATGAGGTTCATTCTCGTGTTACACATCATGTTTGAATCTCACCAAGAACCAATGAGGTTCATTCTCGTGTTACGCATCATGTTTGAATCTCACCAAGAACCAATGAGGTTCATTCTCGTGTTACGCATCATGTTTGAATCTCACCAAGAACCAATGAGGTTCATTCTCGTGTTACGCATCATGTTTGAATCTCACCAAGAACCAATGAGGTTCATTCTCGTGTTACGCATCATGTTTGAATCTCACCAAGAACCAATGAGGTTCGTTCTCGTGTTACGCATCATGTTTGAATCTCACCAAGAACCAATGAGGTTCGTTCTCGTGTTACGCATCATGTTTGAGCTTCACCAAGAACCAATGAGGTTCATTCTCGTGTTACGCATCATGTTTGAGCTTCACCAAGAACCAATGAGGTTCATTCTCGTGTTACACATCATGTTTGAATCTCACCAAGAACCAATGAGGTTCATTCTTGTGTTACGCATCATGTTTGAATCTCACCAAGAACCAATGAGGTTCATTCTCGTGTTACACATCATGTTTGAATCTCACCAAGAACCAATGAGGTTCGTTCTCGTGTTACGCATCATGTTTGAGCTTCCTCAAGAACCAGTGAGGTTCATTCTCGTGTTACGCATCATGTTTGAATCTCACCAAGAACCAATGAGGTTCATTCTTGTGTTACGCATCATGTTTGAATCTCACCAAGAACCAATGAGGTTCATTCTCGTGTTACGCATCATGTTTGAGCTTCACCAAGAACCAATGAGGTTCATTCTCGTGTTACACATCATGTTTGAATCTCACCAAGAACCAATGAGGTTCATTCTCGTGTTACGCATCATGTTTGAGCTTCACCAAGAACCAATGAGGTTCATTCTCGTGTTACGCATCATGTTTGAATCTCACCAAGAACCAATGAGGTTCGTTCTCGTGTTACGCAGCACATTTGAGCTTCCGCGAGAACCAATGAGGTTCATTCTTGTGTGTTACGGAGCATGTTTGAGCTTGCAGCAGGTTTGGTTGAGCTTCTGTTTATGTTTGCTGATCAATGTTTATGTGAATAAAAGTCTAAATTCAATCTGTTCATCAGATAAAGCGATCAAGTCTCTTTAGAAAATTTGGACTAACCGCTCAATTCATATGGTTTTATTATGGTTTTATTACAATTTCATATAGTTTTACGATCGCTTTATGAACTTTTTGAAGCGTCAAAGTGGTAGTTGTGTAGCTGTCTATGGAGGAACAGAAATCGCTCAGATTTGATCAAAAATGTCTTCATTTGTGCTCTGAAGATGAACGAAGTTCTTACGGGTGTGGAACGACATGAGGGTAATTAATGACAGAATAATAATATAAGGTTTTCTCTCACTCTTAGCACTTTTCTCCACCAAAAAACACATGGTACAGTTTGGTATTCGTTTAGTGTAATTTCATATGTCAAAGTACTATGGTATTACCATCTGATACTTTCACTGTACTATGGTACGGCCTCAGTTCTTTTTATAAAGTGTTCATTGTGATGGCACCTACCTAGACAGCATTTCTGAGTATCATAGACATAGTCAATCATCCCTATGACACCCACAAATGCTGAATGGGAAGCTCACTAGGTTTCAAGACATGTTCATAGAGCTTATATTCACTCACTACGAAACTAAAGGAGGATGGCAAATTTCTCAACGGCATGTGAACTCTAGACACTCTGAACTTCGGCACTGTTGAACGCCCAACACCAGCGATTTCTAAACATGGTAAATTATGAAAAGACAGTGTCACTTTGTCAGCGAAAGTAAAACGATCTGGTTTTAATGGCTGGGTGCTCTGGCATTACAGTGATTAATAATATATATGAATAATAGTGTATCACTGTACTTTAATTTAAAATATTAGTGTTTAAAATGTTTTATAAGCACCCAGAAATAATGTATCATAAACAATAATATAAATGTGTATGTAGTACAAATGTTTTATAAGTATCCAGAATTATGTAATAACATAAATCATAGAAATCTGTAAATAATGTGTATTTTATTTTATGTATTGTATAAACACCAAGAAAAATATTAGAAAATACAATTTTTAACCACATCCTTGTACAATACAATCTTTTCTGGGTGCTTATAAAATGCATTACATGCAACTGAATCATTTACTAGAACATTAGCTTATTAATGCACGAATATTATGCAGTTGAATATGTTATACACATTTAAAGGAATTGTCAGTCTTAACATTAAATCCGAATACTAATCCAAAAGCAATGCTGTTATTCTATATGGTTTTACAGTAATTATTACAGTTAGAGAGGGTGAAATGAGCAAAAATGACAGCTCATTCACTGCAACACCAGCTGTCCATTAAACACCCTGCGTAGTAAATAAACGCAGAAACATCCAATTACACCAAACGACGCTTTATCTTACCCCTTTCTCTGTGATCGAATGCTTGCTTCTCAAACAAAAGATTGTATTCCTTATGTTTTGCCGTGACTCGTGCTTTGTACGATCAGCTGCTCACTGACTGACGGTGGGAGCGGCCATAACTGGGTCACGTGGTGTCAGAATAATCACGTGACCAATGTCAAAACAAATAAGTCTTAGTCAAGTTTTTTTTTAATGGATAACATTTTCAATATTGCGAATTTAAATACACGTATGTTTTTACATAAGTATTTTATTAATATATGTGTATTTTAGGATTCAATTAAGTCATGTGATAGGGGAGTGCGCGTAGTGTTTGTCACGTGATTCGGGTGAAGATGGCGGACTCGGAGCTGTGTGTCAGGTAAAATGGAAGAAAGAGAAACTTAATAGGGTTGTTCTCAAAGAGCTAGAGCGAAATTTGTAGTTGGAGAATGTGTCGATGTTTTATACCTCGTATGTAGCCATAATATATATGGGAAATATGACTTCGTCGTGCTGTTTACTTGATATTTAACGGCCGCACGAGTCGGTCGCGTGCGTTTGCTGGCAAACCCGCGCGACTGAAATTCAAATGTTAATTTGGACAGTTTATAACGGCTTTTAAACAACCCAGAACTTCTGAAACAAATGAAATAAAAATATTAATCTTGATTCATTGTGAAAATTTTTCACTTGCTATGACTGAGTCGTTGAGAGCAAATTACAGTAGTTTGAAGTGATGAATGAGTTTCATAGTGTATGTTGTGTACGATCTTACAAATCTATGACAGCCTAATCTATACATATGTATGATATGTATCGTGTGTGTACATAGTTTATATAGGATAAAATGGAAAATTGACATTTAATTTCAAGAGCTGTCTCGAGTTGTGACAAGTTATAATTCTTCTAAAACAATTTTTCAGTTCTTAAAAAAAAAAATGAGTAAAAAATTGTGACCAATTACATGACTTGTCATGAATGTACATTTGAAACAAATGTTTTGATGTTGAATAAAAATAGTTTTTTTGGACGCTTTGTGTGAACTACCCACATATGGAGGAAGCTCTGTCATATTGCAAAGCATAAGCAAAAAAATGTTCTCCATTCAGGTAATTAATAATGGCACTTTTAAAAACTTTTATTTAGGAGCAGCAGAGAGTTATGGACTATCTTGCTGGGAAGATCTGCACTCCGAGAACCGGTTGGTACACGAACCAATTATTTCTGATGTTGTTCTGTCATTTAATTACACTATAAGTACACAGATTATATTAAAAAGCTGCGTATGTTTAATGATATTTAATTATAGAGAATTCTGCGAGGAAACACTATTAATAAAGCTGTTTATTTTAAACTGGTACTGATCTGGCGAACTCTGATGTGTCTTAATAAGTACCCGTCTCTCCATCATTGGTGAAATGTGATTTTATTTGTATGATCTGGCAGGCCCAAATCGAAGCTGAATTGAATCGGAACTGGGAGAGACTTCTGCAGGGTCTGTCCTTCTACAAACCACCCAGGTAACACAACAACCTAGAAATAAATAACCTTAACACAAAGATGGGTTTGGTTTCATCAAGCTAGGAAGATATTATCTGATGATATATAATTGATGTTCTACCTATTGAAGGCATCCATAGCTACATTTACATGCATTCAAATGATGGTCTGACTGAAAATCTTTGTGTAAATCGATCTGATTGTTCTCAATCTGAAATAAATTTTGTTCGTATTAAATGGGGTGGTGTAGACCTGAAATAATCCAATTAGCAGGAAAAAATGAAGAGTGTAAAAACGCTTTAAACTGTTTTGTCAATCGGATTGAAAAAGGGTTTTAGATATGTCATTAAGACAAAAATGACAATTATACTCCTAGTCGCTCTGGTGACATAATTGTTCTGAATGTGGCAACTGGGCACTGCATACATATGATGCATATGTAAACAAAAGCTACGTTCACACTGCGAGCCTTAATGCTCAATTCAGATTTTTGCTTAGATCTGATTTGGTTCACATTGTTGTTTTAAATGTGGCCAATATCAGATTTCCAGTATAAACAGATCATGATTCTGAACTGACCTGCATGTGCAACAGAACGATACAAGCAGGGTTGCCAGGTTTTTACCACAAAATGCACTCAATTGCTTAGCAAATCTAGTCCAAAACTAGCACAATCACATTCTGAGCGGTATCCCGGTAAAAATCGGGATCGGGAAAATCCGGGGTTTAAATACCATGTCAGTGCAGTCACTTCAACCCACGGAGCTGCAAAACAACCCGTGGCAACAGTGAAAAAGTAACCCAATTCTGCGGGAAAATCTCAGACTTGGCAACACACATCACACGCTGTCATATGGAAGTAAACATGGAGGGCATTAGCGATTACGTGTTTATTTATAGTTTGATCTGCTGGGAAGCCAGCGAAATTATGCGCAGGCAATATTGTATTGTATTTATTATTTATAAAGCACATTTCAATACAACTGAAATTGTCCAAAGTGCTATACATTAAAAATAAACAAACACAAGACCCAAATAAAATAAACCATGCAAAACATAAAATGCATACACATAATATGAAAAATAAAGACAATGATGTGACAAAAGAGAGCAGAGTTTTGAAACTTGTAGGATACGAGCCTTCATGTTGTGCTTGTATTATAGAGCTGTCTCTGTAATACTTTCAAGTTCTGACACATCACTGTCCTTCTACTGACTTCCTTTCGCAACTGTCTTGATAATTTTGGGTATGTAAGATCTTTAAATAGACTCCCATGAGCTCAGAATCGTGACGAATGTTGATCTTGAGTGACATAAAAATCGCACGAATATGACTGTTCACACTGCGGTTGCATTACAAAACATCTGACCTGTATCGGATTTAGTGCCACATATGGAAGTGGCTCAAATTGGAATTGAAAAGATCAGATTCTATGTGGTTTGTACTGATCACACTGTCATGGGGAAAACCGATATGAGTCACATGTGGGCAAAAAAATCAGATTTGGGCCACATTTACCTGCATTGTGAAGGTAGCCAAAGATGTGAATCAGACTGCAAAGTTTATGGTTCATATAAACAGACCTTTCAGGATTCATTCGGTTAAATCAGTGCATGAAATTTGTCCTCTTACTGTTGTTGAATAAGAAGTAAGTTATGAAATGTTATGTGCAGCACATCAGCCGCAGACAAGCTGAAAGCAGGTAAAGACACAGCACAAGCTCTCAAAGACTTTGGACTCAGGATCAGCAAACTCCTGGTGAGTGTCTTTGTTTTAAAACCTAGTAGGCTGCCTACTTAGACCACAACATAAAATACGAAAGTTCTGAGATAGCTGATTTTTGGTTGTAATATGCATGTTTTTATGCTTATGCTTATGATTATGAAACCCCAAAATGCTTTCTAGGATGATGTCTTACTAGGATTTGAAACATTGCTACCTTATTTGATTCATACATAATGACAGTAAATCTGACTGAATTGAGACTTCAGGAATGGACACACATCTCATGTGTGTGTTTTTTCATGTCAGGGTTTGGATGAACAGCAGAGTGTGCAGATTCTTCAGTGTTACCTTCAGGAGGACTACCGGGGCACACGAAACACACTCAAGGTGAACTCGGCCTCACACGCATGTACATGTGATGTGTTCACGCGAACATAGCGAGAGCTTTTGAATAAATGGTTAATCCTCTTGTTCCCATCAGGCGGTGCTGCAAGATGAGAGACAGAGTCAAGCGCTACTTCTGAAGGTTAGACCTTCTTATGTCTTTTCAGTTTTGTCTGTCACATCGCTTTGTATTTGAGTGCTTGTTGAGACAAAATATTGTTTCTTAAAAGCTCAAAATGACTAAAATATATTGAAATGTGACGCCGATGTTGAAATTGTGTTGCACAGATAGCAGATTACTACTTTGAAGAGAGACTGTGTGTACTGCGCTGCGTTCTCCACCTCCTCACGTACTTCCAGGATGAGAGACATCCATACAGGGTAAATAATAATAGCAGAGATCAGCTATTGTATCAGACAGTCAGAAGACCAGATGAATCTAATTCTTCCTCTTTCTCACTTTAGGCAGAGTACGCCAACTGTGTTAGTAAACTGGAGAAAGATCTGGTGTCTAACTACAGGCAGCAGTTTGAGTCTCTGTCCAAATTAGAAGCTCCAACATGGGAGACGCATGGAAACCTGATGGTGAGAGGAAGATTAGTAATCTGATTATGTTTAAAGCAGCATCACAATTAATTACTTCTGTAAAATTTGACTCTGGATCTGTTCATCTCTGTGTAGACGGAGAGGCAGGTGTCCCGCTGGTTTGTGCAGTGTTTAAAGGAGCAGGCCCTGCTGCTGGAGATCTTGTTCTTGTATTACGCATACTTCGAGATGCCGCCCAATGACCTTTCCACCTTCACACGGCTGTTTAAGGAGCAGGGCTTTGGACAGCGGCAGACCAATCGACACCTTGTGGACAAGAGCATGGATGCGCTGGTTGAACGCATTGGGTCAGAACTCTCAGTCACCTGCTGCTTTTCCTCTAATACGCTCACAAACAGAGTTTTATAATATATTGACTGCGTCATCCTCTCAACAGGTATTTCAGTTCTTTGATTCTTGTGGAGGGGATGGATATCGACTTCCTGCATAAATGTGCTCTGGAGGACCGAACTGAGCAGCATCAGTTTTATGACCAACAAGATGTTTGCAAGGTACGAACGAGCTCCACACCGAGTTTCTTTTCAGGATATAAATGTGCTTATAAATCTTTTTAACATCAGGATTCTTTGATGAACAAAGTTCAAAAGAGCATTTATATGAAATAGAAATATTTTCATTTATATGAAATAGAAATATAGTCTCTTTTGATCAATTTAATGCATCCTTACTCATTAAAAGTGTACATTTCTTTTAAAATAGTGATTACCAGCTTGTGTGTGTGTTTGTGTGCAGGAGGTGGATCAGATGCTGTTGACATTTGGCGACATTTCTCACCACGGTCCGGTTCTGTTGGCGTGGGTTCTGTTGCAACACACACTGCATCCAGAGGAAGTCAGCTCTGTGATCAGACGTCTAGGACACACTACGCTGCAGCTCGGAGTCTTTCAGTACCTCACCAACATGCTGCAGGCGCTCGGCGGTGCTGGAAATAATGTAAGGACAGCATTCTATCACTGTTACAGGAACTCTTGGATAACATCAGAGCAGTGGTTCTCAACCTTTGACTTGAAGGTCCCCTGTTGTTCAACACAATATTCAAAGCCCCTAAATAGGCTGAGATATTTCTGGTATTTCCTGTATAATTATGACAAAACTGCCTGTTTTTAATAACAGAAACTAGGGGTGTTGATATTAAATGAATGATAAAATTAATCCTGATGAATGAAATGAAAGAAATTTGGTTTCATGACTTAAACATGCTGCCCCACTGTCTCTCTCTCTCTAGTGTACAGCGAGCACTGCACGGATGTGTATTTATGGTCTCCTGTCTTTTGTCATCACCTCTTTTGAAGAAGACACGCTCGGCAGCCAACAGGTGCAAAAAAATATACACTTGCAGACAGTTCTTAACTGGTTTTAGTTAAGTTATACATTCATCTTGTACTCCTTGATTAATTGTGACGATTATTCTATCTGTAGCACCTGATCAATGCAGCATGTGAAGTCCTTGCTGCACCGAGTTTGGCTGAGCTCTTCTGGGAGTCGGTGAGCAAAACAGTTGATGCACTTTAAATAGAACTTCATTGTTAGTATATTCTCAGAAATTGCATACTGAGAAGGTACTACATTTGAATTTACTTCACGACCATTAAAAAGAGGCATGAGGACTGCAGAGCAGTAAACTGCAATGTCTTTAATGTAAGACACCTAGACACTGCTACATGGAGACAGGGAGGACAGCTGATCGTCCTCGCAGTGCCAAACCACATGTAGTCATATTTCCCTCAAGACGTGTATTTACATGTCAAGACATTTGCTGGAAATTTAAGCAGTTAAAAGTGAAAGGACGTTTCTTTTTTTGCTAAGTTTTTATAGTATGGTAGTATGAATGAAGTTTGGACGTAGTACATTCTCCATGTTTTTCATGTATTCGGACATGCTCTGTTGTTGAACTGTTTTTGACTTGTGCCCTACAGAAGCCAAACATGGGTCTGGGTGTGATTCTGGACAGTGCAGTGGGTGTGTTTCCATATAAGACTGGACCTTTACTACAGCTGCTCACGGCACTGCTGTCTGACAAATCTACAGCTAAGAAGGTACAAACAATTTATAGAAATGTAAAAAAAAAAAAAAATCCCTTATGTATGTGTATATATAACCTGACTATAGTGTTGTCAAAAGTACTAACTTCAGTATCAAGTCGGTACTGAAATTTTAAAAATGTGCCGCTTTGAGCGCTGTTGAGCGGATTCGTAAACACCTCTGATTGGCCATTGTGTTCATTCGCTCATCAGATATGTCTGTGATTGGCTACAATGATCAACGCTTTAAAAACATGTTGTAAATAGACATCGGTGATGCTCTTCACTGAGTGCTTACACAGATACACACGAGCATTTGAAGTTCAAAACTCTTTCAAACACTTTCTGCGTGCTTTCAAACGCTCCCATGTTTTAATTTCAACTGCTTATTTTTTGGAATCTGATTATGTAATTGAGATTACATAAATGATCAGTTACTACCCTCACTGTGTGTGTAGATATACACATGTACATATTTTACATTTCATGGATGTTTTATGGTCTGTCTCTCAGGTGTACACCTTCTTAGATAAGATGTCGTTTTACACTGAGGCGTATAAGCACAAACCTAATGATGTGATCTCCAGAGAGGATGGCACTCTGTGGAGGAGACAGACTCACAAACTCCTCTACCCTCTGGGTCAGTGCTGAGCACAGAAAGTCATATGCAATGTGTCTGTTTCTGACTTCTCTACTTGATTGCATCTATGTATAAAAACTTAGATATGTTTTTGCGTATTATCTGTATGTTCAGGTGTAGGGCAGACCAACCTGCGGATGCCTCAGGGATGTTTTGGACAAGTTTGTGAAGGAAAACAGCTGTCTTTGGGGGAACAGGGCGTCCTTGTGCGCTGGGAATATTCCTACAGCTCATGGACTCTCTTCACGTGTGAGATTGAGATGCTGCTGCATGTTGTCTCTACTGCCGGTACACACACTCGACTCTTATATGTATTTAAATATGCACATTTTGTTGAAGCTATTACCCTATTTACACCTGCTATTGACATATGTTGGGGTGAATAGATGTGCTGGCACACTGTGAGCGAGTAAAGCCCATCTTGGATCTGGTTCATAAGATCATCAGCACCGATTGGACGGTGTCTGACTGTCTGCTGCCACTCACATCACGGATCTACATGCTTCTGCAGAGGTGAGATGAACACACAAACAAGACCAAACAGTAAACAATGCATTAAAGGATTAGTTCACTTTCAAATTAAAATTTCCTGATAATTTACTATTTTAATTTAAGATGTCCATGTCCTCCTTTCTTCAGTTGAAAAAAATTTAAGGTTTTTGATAAAAAATTATCAAAGGATTATTCTCCTTATAGTGGACTTCAGTAGACCCCAAACAGTTGAAGATCAAAATTACAGTTTCAGTGCAGCTTATCTAGCGAAATGATCAGCCATTTTCTAAAAAAAATAAATAAAAATGTATATGCTTTATAAACACAGCTTTTTGAAGAGTATGGAAGGCGGTCTGGCAGAAGAACTTGCGAGGTGATCATTTGTGTTTATAAAGCATATAAATTTTTATTTATTTTTTTTAGAAAATGGCCGATTGTTTCGCTAGATAAGACCCTTTTTCCTCATCTGGTATTGTTTAAATCCCTTTGAAGCTGCACTGAAACTGTAATTTTGACCTTCAGCCGTTTGGGGTCTATTGAAGTCCACTATAAGGAGAATAATCCTGGAATGGGGGTGAGTAAATTATCAGGAAATTTTAATTTGAAAGCAAACTAATCCTTTAACAGTGAAAATGACAGGATGCGTTTGATTTTTCTGACAGGTTAACCTCCGTTATTAACCCTCCAGTAGATGTGATCACTTCTTGCGTCAACTGCCTTATTGCTCTGGCTGCTCGGCAGCCTGGGAAGGTAAATGTTTACTATTGTTTAATAGCTTAGTCAGTGTTATATAGAGCGATGCACTACAGACTAAACCACCTCTCTTTCTGATGAAGGTTTGGTCCAGTCTGCATCACACCGGCTTCCTTCCGTTCGCCTCCACTCCTCTGACTAACATGGCACAGACCATCAGGTGATACACAGACACATGCAGAGCCAGTAAACATGAGCAGCATCATATTCACTTGTTAAAGTCAGAGGAACCTGAAGAATAACTTGTTTGGGGTGTGTGTTTCAGTGCAGAGGGCATGAAGGCGGGTAATTATGGCAACCTGCTGGTATTGATCGAACAGCCCAGAGGAGAGTACAGTGTGACCATTGCCTTTTTAAGACTGGTGACCACACTCGTTAAGGTAATGCATTTATCAACAATGTGAAAATGACCAAGTATTACTACGATGCAAAGTCTATATTGTAGGTGCGTCAGTGTTGTTCATTTACGCACAAGCATCTCCTAATCTGGTGTTGTGCAACCCCAACAACAACCACAGCAAACCTGGAACATTTTTTCACATTTTAAAACTACAAGATTTTTTTCCTCAAATCATGAAGATCTACTACAGTGGTGGATGATAAGTTGTGTGTGTGTTTTCAGGGTCAGTTGGGCAGTACTCAGAGCAGAGGACTCATCCCATGTGTGCTACTGGTTCTGAAGGAAATGCTGCCTACGTACCATAAATGGCGCTACAACACATATGGAGTGCGAGAGAGGATCGGTGAGGAACTCACAACACATTACTGTTTGAAAATCGCTCTTTTCAATTTCTCTAGATTTATTGGTATTTGCTTAACGTTTTGTCTCCTCACTGTCCTCTGTCTCAGGTTGCTTGATTCTAGAGCTGGTTCATGCTATTCTAAATCTGAGCCAGGAGGGGGAGTCAGAGGGCAGGTAAGAGGATAAGGATGATACGTCATTATCATTTACTTCATTTGGAGGTATTATATATTCTCATGTGTTTGACCTGTGTGTGACTTCTGCAGCGCTCCCAGTCTGCAGTCGTTGTGTATCTACAGTCTGGCCAACACCGAGGCAGGACAGGCGGTGGTCAACATCATGGGTGTGGGAGTGGACACAATCAACATGGTGCTAGCAGCACAGCCCAGCAGGTACACACTGATTGAGCCTTTAATATAGGTTTAGTCTCCTCATCCTTTTCACATGAATCAGTGAGTTTGTGTTTGTCTGCAGTGGTGGTTCTGAGGGACCTGGGCAAGTTCTGATCCAGACAGTGAAGTTGGCGTTCTCAGTCACCAACAATGTGATCAGACTCAAACCGCAGTCTGATACAGCCTCACCGCTGGAGCAAGCTCTAACACACCACGGTTAGCACACACACTTCAGTGCATGGTGGATATGAAATATCAGACTGATATGTCAGGGATTGCTTACAATAATAAATAATTGACCTTTCTGCTAGATTGCTCTGTTCCCAACACTGGATTTTCATGCAACTGTTATGTTTTTCTTGCAGGTGGACATGGCAATAACCTGATCGCTGTGTTGGCAAAGTATATTTACCACAAGCACGACCCAGCGTTGCCACGACTTGCTATACAGCTGCTGAAAAGGCTTGCCACGGTAATGCTAGACACCTCATTGTGATCCTAATTAAATTGTTATAATAATTGTATTATAGTTCAATAATTTAATAACAATAGAAGTCACCATGTGTTTGTGCTTTGTGTGTGCTGTGTACAGGTGGCTCCCATGTCTGTGTACGCTTGTCTGGGCAGTGACGCCGCTGCGATCAGAGATGCGTTTTTGACACGGCTGCAGAGCAGAACTGAAGACATGCGTATTAAAGTCACCATACTTGAGTTCCTCACCGTGGCTGTGGAGACGCAACCTGGACTCATTGAGCTCTTCCTCAACCTGGAGGCCAAAGACGGCAGTGACGGGGCAAAGGTCACATGAGGATACAATGACTCTGATTTATTGTGAGATGGTGAATGAGTCTGAGCAGTGTGTGACTGTCTGGTTTGTCTCTCTCTGTGTGTAGGAGTTTTCTCTAGGAGAGTGGAGTTGTTTGTCAGTGGTGTTGGAGTTGTTGGACTCTAAGCAGCAGGGGAAGTACTGGTGTCCTCCACTCCTGCAGAGGGCGGCACTGGCCTTCCTCCACGCCCTCTGGCAGGACAGACGGGACAGCGCTCTCTCTGTGCTCAGGACCAAGTGAGTGTCTCAGACATAACACAGTAATTTTCCGTAATTATGACAAAGCTGCTTGTTTTTATAAGTATTGATATATTTAATGAACCACTGTTCATTTTGTGATTTGAGAAGTTTCAAAAACTGCATGTTCTTCAATTAAAAGCAAGTTATTGAGGGGGCAATAAATGTTTTCGTTTTTACTTTTCTTTTTTTTTTCCTCATTGTAATGTTAGGAAATTTGGTTTACATTTTGATTTGTGTTTTTTAGCATTTTATTTAGAGTTAGATCATTTTAAGCATATTTGTCCACTTGCATTGATCAAGGTTAGATGGCATCATTTGTTTTGGTTGCTCAAAATATAGAATTAAACTAAGCATGTTATCATTTATTGTTACAGAGAAAAATTCTGGGAAAACCTCACAACACCTTTATTTGGAAACTTACCTCCCCCATCTGAGACCACTGAGGTATGCGTAAGTGTGTGCATAAACAGTTAATGGTAATAGCTTGAAGTTGTGCCCAGAATTGAGTTAAATCTGACTCTTTTTGAGGATGTTCATGAGGTCAAATTTATTCATAAATATTTCTTTATCCTAAAAAAAAAAAGTTTGGTCTTGTTTTAAAGACGCTAAGCAGATTGTTGCTGAAGTGAAAGCACTTAAAAAACTGAAAGTATATAAAATGTATAGATGTTTAAATTTACTGTAAACCAAATGTACTGTACTATTTTTTTTTTTTTTTTATATAAATATATTTTACAAAATAATTTTTACTCTAAAACTGATATAAAATTAAAGCCATGTGTCTAACCAAGTTGTTCCAAATTTGAAGTTGATATCACAAAAATTAAGTTCCCATGAGATTTTGTTTGGCCCACATTCCATTGAATTTTTTTTAAGCATTCTCCAGTAACAAATTAATACATTTCTGTCCAAATATCACTTCTGTCACAAAACAGATGGCAAATATGGAAGCTTGAGATTCAGACCTTTTCAATGATTGTTTTTGGTGTTTTTTTTTGTCAAGATTAAAAACGTTTTGACTATAAAGTAGTTAAAATCAATTTTGTAATATGAAACATGACAACGCCGACTCGGGGGAGGAGCCCGCTAAAAGGATTTAAAGTACCGTTTCCATGGTAAAGCAATGTCCAATTTCAAAACTGATTTCACAGGATGAATTCTGAGTTTTTAAGCTTTCGAATGATACCTAATGTATGCGGATTACTAAAATATGTGATACGAAAAAAGAGGCAATAAGTAGAAACAGGGCCAAGCATCTTGCAAGTGGGATGGTGACAAATTACCGAGTTTTTAAAGTTTGCCAATAGTAATAATAGTTTAAATGAAAACGGTATGGTGTCCTCATTTAGATGAAAAACATGAATGATTGAGTTCTTGATAACTAGTCTTTTTTCTTGTCTGATTGTTTCTTTGTGTTTGTTCTTTTGTAGCCATGTGTTCTGGAGTCTTGTGCCTTTGTGATGAAGATAATCGCCCTTGAGATCTACTATGTTGTCAGGTATGATGTTCACACAGGACATGCTGTTTCATTCAAAAACAGAAGTATCCATGAAGTAGACTAGCTGGAAATACTCTCAAAGGCTGCTTTAAAATAAATAAAATAATAAATAAAACAAGTGTGTTGACTGAACACATCCTGTGTGTTTTATCATGTTTCTGTTTGCAAACCCCAATACAGTTGCACACTTTCATGCTTCACATCAGTTTTCTGTCCGTCTGTCTCTCTCAGTGGCGTGTTGGATCCGTCGCTGAAAGCTGCTCTAGAGAGTTTCAGCAGTAAACGTCGCTATGAGTTCTGGTCAGATTATGTGCGTGATCTGGTGTGTGTGGCGTGTGATGGTGAAGAGGAGGGTCTGCGCTCTCTGTCCGAGTCTCAGATGCTCATCTCTGCCTGGAGGACCCTTTTAATACTCTCCACCAGTCATGTGAGCAGCTACACTCAACTTCACATCCCTCATAATGTGAATGCAGTTATACTGTGTTTATCATAACCAGTCTTGTGTGTGTGTGTGTGTGTGTGTGTGTGTGTGTGTGTGTGTGTGTGTGTGTGTGTGTGTGTGTGTTTGTAGTCTGAGGTGATGCATCTGAAGGATGACAGTGTCAGGCAGAAACTTTTCATGGACGTGCTGGAAGGTACCAAAGCAGCGGTAAGTTCCCTTATACATATAAGCTCCCACCTCTAGCTATCTAAATAGGGACTTTAATGTTCTTAAATTAAGATGATTGTAACAATTAAAGATCGAGTCCTGACCTTACTGCTAAAAGAACTTATGAATTTTAAACGTATAGCTGTGTCACAAACATACACACTTATAATGCATCAGTACAAAAGCCTTAATCTGCCGTACATCAGCATAGTGCAGGGGTGTCCAAACTCGGTCCTAGCTCCAACTCGTCTCAACACACCTGCTTGGAAGTTTCTAGTATGCCTAGTAAATCCTTGATTAGCTAAACTATGCCTGGAGTAGGATTTGATGCTCCTGGCATAGTATGATGATCTGTCTCTCTCTTTCAGCTCCTGATGTCTCAGTCTGTGTTCTGTCTGCGTCTGGGATCCATGATGGTCACACTGCTCCTCATCCTTCTCAAACAGTGGAAAAGGTGTTTTTTTTTTTTTTTTCATGTGTAAATGATTGGCTCACAGCTTCACGTTTAAAATGAATGGCAACGTCTCTGCCAAGATACTGAATACTGAAAAATACAAAAATACAAACAAAATATAAAAAAAAAATATAATGGTATCTTGATGCTAAAGTAACGTCGTGTAAATGTGGGTAGTTGTATTTTAATATACTCATTGTTGTGATGTCAACATGTCTATATAATGTTAAAACACTTATTTCAAAGAGCAGGAAGATCCCTTTATAACTCTTATTGTTGGTAATGTTGTTTGTGTCAGTGTGTTGGTGTCTGCTCCAGCTCTGCTGACGCCCTTGTCTTTGATGATGGAGAATGTTCTGCACGCTGAACAACAGCTCATGGACCGAACCAAAGCCAAACTCCTGTCAGCTCTCATCTTGGCTCTGCATATACAAGGACTCAACGGTCAGTCTGTATGTTTGTTTGGAAAAGCCAAGCTCTGTTCCAAAAACCAAGTCAGGGTTATTATCATAGGCTGTAAAGAAAGATGGACGACACGTCTCCGCTTCCTTACACGGTAGAAAAATGAAGACAAAACATCCTAGAAATGGTCATTGCCGATTATGTAATTTGCAACTAAAACTTACTGGGAAAACAAACACTTGAACATATGTCAGCGTGATGAGAACTACCTAAATTGACAGAAACCATCTTTGTAAAAAATATATATAGTTGAAGCGTAATTGGCTCTCATCCCATTCATTTGCATGGAGAGGGTGGGGTTTATGACCTATATTGCGGCCGGCCAGCAGGGGGCAATCAAAATGTTTTGGCTTCACTTTTTAGGACATGTGCAGCGCACTTATAATTAACTAAAACCATTAAAAAAAACTTAAATGTAGGCAGCTCACTCGGGTTTGGAACAGAGCCACTGACTGTGTACATATTGTTTGTTTTGTTAACAATTTAACAATTATTGGTTCAGGAGGAGAGATTACCCAGCTTCCCCAGCTGCTGTTTTGCATGTGTGAGATGGTTCAGGACGAAGCCCTGGCGTTGATTGACAGCACACGTCACATGATCCAGAGGGGTGACATTCAGGAGGACAGCATGGAGACAGACAGCCCGCATGTCCAGAAAGACCAGAGAGACTCAGTGAGTGTGTTAAGAAGTGTTGCGTTTCTATGTATAACGTGCACACATATACTATTGCCATTGTATCCCTCAATGCAGTGCAGTTTTCTTAGACAAAAAATAGGATTATTAAATACAAAGTAGTTGTTAGATACATGAACGCCTCTTTCTGAATTAAAATACTGCATAGTAAAATCATGTGACAGCAATGTAGCATACTACTGAAGTGTTTAGTGTATAATGTATGCTGTTCACATAGTATTTTATAGGCGGTATAAAGTATAATCTTTGCAGTATGCTATTATACACCATATGCAGGTATTCCATTCAGAGCATAACCAGTCTCTCTCTCTGTCTCAGGTGTGTGTGTTAGCTCTTCATCTCTCTAAAGAGTTGTGTCGGGCTGATGAGGATGGTGAACAGTGGCTGCAGGTGGTCAGGAAGCTGCCGGTTCTGCCGTCGGTTCTGAGCGCTCTAGAACTCAGCCTGCGTTCTAAACAGAACCTTTACTTCACAGAGGCAGCGCTTCATCTGCTGCTCACACTCGCCAGAACACCACAGGTACACACACAAATGTGTTATAGCAGACATCAGCCAGTTCAGCAGCTTTGGAAACCACATATTGATGCTTTTCCCCTTCACTACTGAGTGATGTGAGATTCACTGATGAATCTTGCCTTTGAATCAGTGGTTCTCAAGGCCCTGCAAACTTTCAAGGGAGCCTCAAGATGACTTAAAATAGTTAAAAATAAGATAAAACAAGCATTAAAATAAACTAAATCTATAGATATTTCTTATTTCATTATGTTTCATTACATGAAACTTTGGAAATATGTGTGACATGTTAATTAAATGTGTATTTCACTCCAAAAATTAATTGTAAAATGCCACACACTAGGACTTCTGGAAACATGATGATTTTAATATATGAATGAATTGATTTGCTAAAATGATTCTGACTTCTCAGTGCTCTCGTATATTAAGTGTTTGTCACGTTCCTCCTGGTCTGTAGGGGGCAGCAGCTGTGGCAGGTGCCGGAGTGATTCAGAGCATCTGTCTTCCTCTCCTCAGCGTGTATGAGGGTCCAGCTAATGGAGCCACTCAGGTACTGCCATAAAACTGTGATTTCAACCTAATTTTTCTAAGGTGTAGAGGTTCTATATAACCCCTGCTGCGCTCTCTTTCTCAGGCGTTTGTGCGCAAGTCTCAGGACGCCCCCAGCTGGCCAGGAGTGTACAGATTGAGTTTGTCTCTGATGGAAAGTCTGCTGAAAACTCTCCGTTACAACTTCATTAATGAAGCGCTCGACTTTGTGGGCGTCCACCAGGAGCGCATCCTGCAGGTATTGACATCTATCTATCTATCTATCTATCGTTCGTTCTATCAATAGCTTTACAACAACATAACTGCTCATTGAAAATGTTGATTAATAAGAATGATCTGACTTCAGTTGTTCTCACATGTGTGTTGTAGTGTCTGAACGCGGTGAGGACGGTTCAGTCTCTGGCGTGTCTGGATGAGGCCGATCACACAGTGGGCTTCCTGCTCCAGCTCTCCAACTTCTGTAAGGAGTGGCAGTTCCACCTGCCGCAGCTGCTCAGAGACGTACAGGTACACAGACCATCGCTTCTGTTCGACTACAGCAGGGTTCCCTAAACGGGGGTTCACGAGGGAACTGCAGGGGGTTCATGAGTTGATGGAAAAGCTATTAATTCAATTGAATTTAACATTAAAATAAACAAATGGTGCTGCACAGTTAATCAAAATAAATCTGAAATAAAGAAGCAACTTATCAAATCGCAATTATCTAATCAAAGGCTGCAATTTAAGTATACAGTCTGTTGCCCTTGCGTGTTTGAGTGAAGAGCGACATGTGTGCAAATTAAAATATTGTTTAACATGCATTTAGGAATGCACTGTGTGCTAAATTCACTTTATTTACATTCACATTTGCATCATTTCTAAAGTTTTGGTGGACAAAAAGTTTACAGCATTCCACCGATAATCTGCCAGAATAAAAATTCAAGGACTTCATGTTAGAAGCTCAAGAATTTGAACATTTGAAAATGAATAAATGAGTACATAAATATCTGTATTGTAACTTGTGTGGTCTTGTAAAGACTAAAAAGTAACTATTTCCATTGACAGTGGAGTCTTTGTGTCTGGAGTAGAAATACGAGACATTTTTAATATGACATAAAAATATATGAAAAAATATCACAATATAATTTTTGTCCAGGCCATGCAGCCCTATATATAAATAACTAAAAGAAAGAAAAAAATTCAAAATAATACACTTACTGAAAAAAAGAGATTTTATTGGTTTATTTGTGAACATTAGGCAAGTTTATTTATGTATCATGTTTCATTCACAATGGTAATTCAAAGTGCTTTACATAGAAAAGGAATTAAAATAATCACAACATGCGCATAAAAAATTCAAATATCATGCATAAGAAATAAAAATAACAATTGCATTTAACTAAAGGCTAAACTACTACTCCTGACTACCCAAATCACTACATTCTGGGCTCCCTGTCTGAATGGAAGAGTCAGAGCGCTTCGGTTCGTGAGTCACACTAGTAGCAGTTAGGCATCAGAGAATCGTGAACATGCAATTGTCATTAAATTATTGAAATATTAACTTAACATACAGTATATACTTAAACTACCCTCCTGAGACTTAATGTCCCAGGGCTTTGCTTACAAAAAAGCTTGTGATCCTGTTCTACATGATAGTATACGATTTGTGTTTGTGTGTTTCAGGTGAATCTGTGCTATCTGTGTCAGACGTGTACGTACCTCCTCCACAGCAAGAAAATGCTGCACCATTACCTGCAGGTATGAGACTCGAAGAAGCAAAACACACATGATCTTTAGTGTTTGTTGCTGCTGTATGTGATTGATTTAATATGCGTCTGTTTGCCCAGGCCAAGAATGGGGAGGGGCTTCCTCAAGGGCCACACCCCCAGCGTGCCGCACAGCCCGCCTCCAAAGAGCAGGTGGAGGGTGAGAGAGAAGAGGCGGAGTCTAAAGCACTGCAGGCGGTTCAGTGCAGCCTGTTAAAGATCCTCAGCAAAACACTGGCCACTTTACAGCACTTCACACCCGACTGCTGTCAGATATTACTAGACCAGGTACACAGACACATCACTCATTCATATTCATGCATATATATATATATATATATAATGTTATTTAAAATTGTGTGTGTTTTAGTCTATGGACCTTGCGGAGTACAGGACTCTGTTTGTGTTGAGTTTCACCACTCCTGCATTTGACTCTGACGTGGCTCCGTCGTTTGGAACTCTGATGGCCACCATTAATGTGGCGCTGAGCATGCTGGGAGAGGTAGTGCAGCACTTTCCCCTGTTCTTCTCATGTAGATTGTCATGTTATTTTATATGGTGATTTTTATTGTTTTCTGTTTAGATTGAGAAGAAGAAAGAGCCGCTTGTCTCCTCTGAGGACACACAAGCACTGAAGTGAGCAGGAAACTCATCTGTGATCCAGTCTGATGTCGATTCTTCATTTGGATTTAATCTCATTATCTCTCTGTCTCTGGTTCCAGGTCTTTGCTGATGTTCTCGATGGAGAACTGCTTCTACGTGTTGATCTCTCAGGCTGTCCGTTGTCTGAAGGATCCTTCAGTTTTGCCCAGAGACAAACAGAGACTCAAACAGGAGCTCAGCTCAGAGCTGGTGAGTTACTCATTCATGGATCAATGAAATAGATGACTTAATAATAATAATAATAATAAAAAACTTAATGCATTGAGCTTAAACATATTAACGTAAAATATTTATTTAAATAAAATTAAAATGTTTGACATTTTTTCACATCAAGATTTTTTTTTTTTTTTGTGACATTTTCAATATTTTTCCCCCCTACAAATTCCCATTTATTTAATTTATGCTTATTTATTATTTATAATATAATCAAATTTTTTTGGCATTTTGTTTTGTAACATTTTCAATTATTAATTTCCCCCCACACATTCCTTTCATTTATTTATATATTTTTTAATTATATATTTATTTAAGTGTCGAGTTATTCTTATTACTGTAAAATCAGTCATCTTGTTTGGACAATTTTTTTTTTTTCCTCATTTTCTTTGAAGTTATGATCAGTGTTAATTAAAGGCCAATAAATCATGGAAATGTCACAGTGCAAAATAGTCCTAAAATATACAGTGGTCTTCATTCATTACGCAAAATAAAAATTTTCCAGTCCGTTCAGTCCATTCCATCTTTTCTGTTTTCTTTCAGAGTACACTATTGTCGACATTATTCCGTTTTTTCCGCCGAGGTTCCCCTTCCTCCCCAGCCAGTGGGCTGCTTCCCTCACCACAAACCAAACCACCCACACCGGGATCCAAGGGCACGCCGGAGGGCCAGGAGCCCTTCATCCAGCTGGTCCAAGCCTTCGTCCGGCACGTTCAACGCTAGACACGAGCGTGCCGCAAACCTACTGCTCTGATGAGAGCTCAGTACTTGAAAAAGCTGATTCAGAGATCTGAATCGCAGTGTAAGGGAAACTTGACAACAATGAATCAGTTTCAGTGATTCTGGCTTCAATGTTTGGTGCCAAAGTTCATTGCATGACAGGGCCTTTTCTATTTAAAAGCAGTTACCGTTTCCTTCCTCATAAAAATACACATGGGCCTAAGAGCAGCTTTGAAAACTGTCAAAATACATTTATAGTTACATGTACAGTATATAATTAAAACATGTTTGTCATGATCATATGTTGTAGCCGTTTGTATTAAACCTTTTTATTTCTCAGTTGCCATATATTTGCTTACAACCATAATAAACTGTAACAGAGTAAAGAAGAATGTGGTCTGACTTTTTACATGGACTAACACTTGTGCTGGAAAATAAAGGAATAGTGTATAATATATATATATATATATATATATATATATAATATAATACACCCCCCTCAATATTCCTTTATATCCGAAATATTTAACTTTTTTTTTATTTAATCAAAATGGTACGAAACTTGGTAAAGCTTGGAACACAAAAAAATCATGTGCTTTAATTTTCTTTCTTAAAATTTTGTAACTTTTAAGTTAATCTTTTTTTGAACTTTTCACTTAGACTTAATTCTGATCTCTTTTCAAAGATCACATTTTTTTGTGCTCTAAAGCGTTCAAAATTTAAGTTGTAAATTTCATTTTCAGGTTTATGAAAAAGTGAATAAATGGATTATTACAGCGTAACTATAATTTAGTGCCATAAAATCCCCTAAAAATACAAAATATTAAATAAAAAACATTAATTTCATTGAAATAAAAAAAAATTCAGTAATTTTTACTGACACGTGAAGAGCACCAGAGGGTTAAAACATGCAATTCCCTGGACATTTAGCAGCTCCATGTCAACCATTCTCGCTCACTGTGACAACTAACCCCTGCCACTCCCACACCAGATGCACCGGAGCAACTTCTCTCTATTTACAGATATGAGATACGCAGGGATAAGTGATGTATATATGCAATTTCCTGAGAAAACCATCCCGACAGATCTGAAATATAAACACTAATAAGCTTTTGGTTTTGGAAGGAGTGATGATGTAGACTCTTTAAAAAAAAAAAATTTGAACAAAAAGAGTTACATAGCGTAAAAGCAATTCGGCAACACTACAATAAGGTTCATTAGTGAAAATGTATTGCTCATAGTTCATGTTAATACATTAGTCACTGTATTTACTAATCTTCATTAACAGATAATGAAAATAGTTGTTCATGTTAGTTCACAGTGCATTAACTGTTAACAAGATTTTAATGTATTAGTAAATGTTGAAATGCTGTAAAAGTGCAGTTCATTATTAGTTCATGTTAAATAATGTAGTTAACTAATGAATCTTATTGTAAAGTGTTACCAGCAATTCAACAGCAAATATTAACGATAAACTCTAATCTACATTTATAATTGTTGAATAAATGATGAAAATTTCAATATATACTAATACATTATAGTTAAATATTAATGTTAATTTATTAATCTTGAACAAACATGGATTAATAATAAATGGTGTATTTGCAAATCAATATAAACCTAGATTAATAAATGAGGTAACTTTTTGTTGGTTGGTTACTGCTTAATGAAATACAGTAAAAACTCACTGTAACATGTTGATAGAAATCTTGAACATGAAGCTGCTTACTGTTTTATAAGACTGACATCTAGTAATGTAACCATGAAAGCGTTCAGTTACTGATGCCATTGAAGAAATGCATTGTTCACATTCAGCCATGATTCATTTAGTCTATGAACTGACCTATATATATATATATATATTTTTTTTTTAAATTTCTAATAGTAGCCTATGACTGATAGTATAATACTGAGGAAAAACAATACTGAGAGTCACTTTAAGGTTCTTTTTACAGCAAATATGCTTTCTATAGTTTCTACACTGTTTTACCAGTATGAACAGCCTGTGTAAATTGAAATCTGACTAAGTCTTGTTGTAACAGCTTCATATTTGTATGCATACTAATGTTTGATTCACTGTTACAATATAAGACTGGATTAAAATCAAAGCAGAAAGCACAGAGACAGTCTTGTGAGGGTTTTACACATTTACTTGCATCACAGTCTGCTACACTGATGTACATGTACCACTCATTTACATCAAAATATGAGATCTTCATTAGAGTTAGACAGGATGATACATCATCACAGGATAAAGGCAGCGAACATGAGACTGCTTAAAACCATTCAAAGGAAACAGTATAAAACTAAAGTTTAAAATATTTACAGGAGAAAATCTCTTCCAATATTAAAAAAAAAAAAACATTCCCTTTTACTTTATCAGTTAAATGCTTACTGTAAATGTGCAAATATGTCCGTACTGCATCAGCGTACCTCGAAGAGAATAAATTAAAAAGGCAAATGAAGAGGGCGATATGACATCAGTTGTGGGCGTGTCTAACAGCTGCAGTGGGAGGAGTTCTCACTGCATGCTGAACTTCTGCCTGAACGCGGCGGAAGACTGGCCACACCCCTCGATTGCTGATTGGTCACTGGCCATTCAGTGGGACGTCCTACAGAAACACAGGTAAAAAGACTCAAGAGACGTGTTGAGATGCCAAACAATAACGTCCATGCAGAGCATCACATGCCTGAAATAAAACAAAAACACCCCAGAAACATATGAAGGTCAGAACAACAGCAAAAAACCTTTTCATATGGGCCTTTGGGACGCTGCCACAAACACTGAAAGGAATCAGGAAGAGCAGGGAGCATGCAGTGATCGTCATGCAAAGAAACGCACAAGCCTTCATTAAACTGACCTTCCACCGGCAGACCCTTCAGCCCAAAAACATTCAGATAGTTAGACTGAAATACAGTGAAATAAAGCACAGCAGACAGAGCGTTAACATCGTGACGAAAGGAGAGCGAAGAGAAATAAACTGAAAAAAGACAAATATATAAATCTAATTAAATATCCAGGCTAATGTTCTTTACAAAGAGACATTTCAAGGCAATGTTACAATTTTTAAATATTATTTTAGTGGTGCTTTTTATGTTGTAGGAAAAAAAAAAGGAAAAAAAAAAATGTTTACAGAATATTGCAAATTTTTAAAATACATGTCATAGTAAGTCCAAAGTATCATCCTGCAATTGTGTTTTGTTTTTTTTTTGCTTCCATTTACATGCCAATAAATTAATTCTGGCATCCAAAAAACAAAAAATTCACCATCAAACTCTGCTTGAACACTGAGTCCAAAAATGTGTTTGCAATCATTTTTTTCTTTAATGTCTCTCTCAGACACACACACTTTGGGGTCAGTAAGATATTTTTATGTTTTTGAAAGAAGTTTCGTCTGCTCACCAAGGCTCATTTATTTGATCAAAAAATACAGTAAAAACTGAAAAATTATTACAATTTAAAATAACTGTTTTCTGTTTGAATATATTTTATAAAGTAATTTATTCCTGTGATCAAAGCTGAATTTTCAGCATCATTACTCCAGTCTTCAGTGTCACATGATCCTTCAGAAATCATTCTAATATGCTGATCATCTGCTCAAGATAATTTCTGATTATTATCAATGTTGAAAACAGCTGTGCTGCTTAATTTTTATGGAAACCATGATACATTTTGTTTTAGGATTCTTTGATGAATAGAAAGTTTGGTTTGGTTTATTTCTTCTGTATTGTATAAAAGTGATCATAAGATCCAGGGGCTGGTTGCACCAAGTTACAACGTAGCCTAGTTTTGACATAAATGGGCACTAAGTTAGAACTTACGCACTACTAAATATTTTTGCCACGATTTGGTTGTCCGAGACAAATTTTGAGGATCCCAAAAGACTTGATTGATCGCTAGTTTGACATGTTCACAGACAGCCGATTAATGACCGTTGCGATCAGATTTTCCCTCCGACGAATTTCTGGCAGTGTCAGAAGATTTGGCGCACAGTCCTGCAGTGTGACTTCTCCTACGACGAACGTCAGATTGTCTTCATTTTTCAAGATAAGCCGTGATCAAAATGCTAGAGATTTCTTTGTTAGCCACCATTTCAGTCCCACGTGTAATGCAGCTCAGTCACCGAACGTGTGTGGGTTGAAAGTATAGAATTATTCATGATTAAGTAGTATTGTATTTAATGGAAGCTTACTTTTACCGTTAGTTATGCGAGGCAAAATAAGTTAGAATGAAGGATAAACTGAAATTCACAGCATTTCAACAACTTCTGCTCACGTATTTGAAGGGTAAACGTCATATTATGTGACTAGCTAGTAGTTACTAAGCCTCTAGTGTGGACTTTACGTTCCAATTTAAGAAAGAATTACGAACGGCTGGTGCAACCCTCCCCTGGACATGTAAATGAACACAAACGCACCTCCAGGTTTCCTCTGGCTCTCTTCAGCACGCCGTGAGTCAGAGACACTGCAGGAAACACAGGACACAAACATCAGCACTTCATAACTCAGGATGAGCGTGTTGTGCATGTAGACGTGCGTCTCTTACGCTGGTCGATGATGATGCGCTCCATGCCCTCTTTGAGCTGGTTGGTGGATCTCAGGCGTTTCACGGCTCCGGTCAGCATCCTCTCCTGCTGGGACAGACGACTCTTCAGACGACTGATCTCACTCCTCAACATCTCGTCCTGATGGGACAGAGAGGAACAGGGGGAGGTTTAATCAGGTTAGCACAGGACTGCTGGGAAAATCTTTCAAATGTTTCATAGTTTTTAAACTTCAGATAATCACTGGATTATAAACTGCTGTATGAGGGCTGATTTCTTAGCGAAAGTGCATTTTTATTTACAATGATATTTAATTATTTCAATCTAATTTTATCTATTTTATCACAAGTCATTTTATTTCAAATAAAAACATGAATGAATGAATAAAATAGTAATTCATTTTATTTATATTTAATTTCACACCTTATTTATGGTCACAATTTACTATATTTTTATCTAATGAATACTGAATACACTTGCCAATGTATTTAATTATTTAATATATTTAAATGAGTTTACTAATTTACATTACAATTATATAATATCACATAAATAAATAAAAATATTTTATATTAAAATTTAACAATATATTTAATTTTACACCTTATTTATGGTCACATTTTATTTTTATTTTATTGTATCTTTGTTTCAGGATAGGAACACTTCACAATGGATTTAATTGTTTTATCTAAATAAATAAATAAAAATTAACTGTCCACATTGCTCTGTGATGATTATTATTGTTTTTTTTAATATTTGGTGGCCAGGTAGATTTTATTTATTTATTTATTTATCTGGCAATATACTAAAAAATAAAGTCACTTATTAACTTTTTAACTGAATAGTATTTTATTTCACACACATATATACATACATACATAGATAAATGTTAATTCATTTCATGTTTTTATTTAATGATTGGAACATTTCATTTTTGTCATTTATCTTCCTTCATTACTCTGTAGTCATTATATTTAATCTTCACATGACAACAACAGATGTCTATGGAATGACATCACTTAAACGACACTGTGTGTGTTACCTGTTGAGTGTGTGTGCCGTCTCCTGAGGGCAGTGAGACTCTCCAGAGCAGTTTGAGAAGTCGAGCGGCCTCTTCCAGGACCTGCTGCATGGTGTTCACACCGCCAGAGAAGCTCTTCAGCTGATCCGCAGCCTGACACACACCACAGAAAACACATTCAGTGCTGAAACATGAACCTAACACACGAGACCGTTTGTGTGTGAGTGTGTGTTCTCACCCTGCCGCTGTCGTGTATCTGTGTGTCCAGATTTGCAGTGAGTCTCTTGGCTTCACTGATCTGCTTGCGCAGGGCGTTATAGTCCTCTATCAGACCCAGAACGTGACGGCCGCGTCTGTCCGCCCACAGCCGGTGACCCGGTACCAGCCGGGACGGAGCATGGGAACCAGAGTCCGCTGAACTACCACTGTCTAAACACAAAGAGACGTTTGTGAGACCAACATGTACAAATAAAAATGTTCATTTCAGGGTTTGAGTGAATTTCACAAAAAATATCTTGGGGTCAAATAATAAAAATAAAAAAAACAAATTAAAATGAAGAAGAAAATAAAGTAGGGCTTGTCGAAATTAACCTGAAATTAAACTGATTTGGCATATTGCGATTATGAAATCGCAAAGTCTGTGATTTATTTTAATGCGCAGCTTGTCTGTGATCAGTAGTAAATGCTGCTCCATCTGAAAGCACTGTGAGTTTGAGTCACTTATAATGTACATTTGAAAAAGCAACAAGCATCAAACATCTTTAACATAGTTTTCAATGTAAATATTCCACATTTCCACCATCCATGGTAATTTACTAGAGTTCATTCATGGTAAATGTTTGTAAGGGTGGTGATTTTGGGAATTAAAAGTCTTCTATCTTCATTCATGGCACATTTCTCCTGTTTTCCTAATCAGTCTTGTTGGGAATGTTGAGGCTGTTTCATCCGATTTAAAACTAGTTTAATCATCGAGTGATTTGTAGTTTGTAACCTATGTGTCGAATTGAAACGCTTCTCACTGGATGTCGCAACGCTCTTTAATAATTGTGTCCAGGGACCGGGAATAAACGCAGCTCCTTTAAGCTTTCGTTCTGTTATCCACTGGGCCGTGCTGCGAAGTTCAATGTAAACTAGTGAAAGTAAACTTGTTGTTACTGACCGAGAAACAACTTCAGATGATTCAGTGACAGAGCAGTCTGAATGAATCTCAGAGCGTTATGCAAGCGCGTTTGGCCAATTCACGGAAAAGAAAGAATCGAGACAAAAGAATGATTAATTCACGAATGATTGGTATCGCTGGTTCAGTCGACAGAAATACGGGACACACATAATAACTGCTGAAATATTCGCACAGAAAACTTCTCAGGTCAGTCGGAGGAGCATGCATGGTACGAACAGTGCGTATATAGCCGTACAGCCGCAGGTGTCACTGCGGCCACGTATCTAACCAAATTTAGCTGCCAGGTTGGGGTGCCCTCCAGCCAGATGAAGATGATTGGCAGGCCGTATTTGGCCCGCGGGCCGCCAGTTGAAGAGCCCTGCTTTATTATCATGAAAATACCCGAGAAGGCTCGAAGAACTCAGATAAACCATATATTGTCATAGTCGTGTGTTTATTAGTCAAGTATAATCAATCAAAGCATTTCAATCTTGTTTATTCAGCTACAGCGATAGTATGATTTCCCGAAATGACGTGTGTTATATCGTACTTCTGCAGGGCATATATGGAGTTTCTGCACAAGAGCGCCCTCTGGATTTCAGATGGAGCAGCATTTAGCCGTGCTTCACTGAGAAGCTGTGCACAAACAAAAAAAAGGGCAGTCAATTGCCAAATCATGTGGTTTAATTTTGATTAATCGAGCAGCCCTAACATAAAGTTTATTTCTAAGACCATAAACAATTTTTGGCATTTTACATTACACCATATAACAATTAAGCACCAAATTATAATTAGATTTTCTTTATTGTAATACAATATTCTACCTATATATATATATATATATATATATATATATATATATATATATATATATATATATATATATATATACATAATACAATTATTTGTTTTATTCAAAATCAGGATAATGCCACTAAAACAAATACTATGATGATGAATTCACAATTTATCCTATAAACAGCAAAATATAATTTCTTATTTTGTTCATTTGATTTTAGGAGATGCTCTTTAGATTCATCATTGTGATTTAAATCTGTTGATAAACTGATAAGATTATAAAGGTATTATGAAGATTATAAACATACAAACATAGAAAAAAGTCAAAGATATGTACCATGTGCAGCACTAGATACATCTGTCTGTAAGTGAAGAACATCTGATCTACCAGCTTCATCTGAAAGAAAGACAGACAGACATTTGTTTTCTTTGCCATTTGTTTTAACATTTGTTTCCTTGAATCTGCCTGTACCAGTTACTAGTATTCACTGAACACTTCATTATATTGCTACTGTCACTTTGACATGTTACAGTGGTTTAAACAAACCTCATCAGCTTTACTGCTTTATAAATAACACATTTCACTTAAAGACTTTGCTTAAACACAATGTGATAATGGAGTGTGTGTGTGTACCTGTTTTAGGCAGCAGGTAGTTGATGTTAATAGTTGATCTGTGGTCAGTGCGGGTCAGTAATTGTTGTTCTAGTCTCTGTCTCAGTGTGGTGTTGGTCTGGATGCTTCTCTCCAGCTGAACACGCAGCTGTCTGATCTCGGCCAGCAGCTCGCTCAGATCCGCTGCTGAACCGCCCTCAGAATCAGACCCACGGCCCTCTCCTGCACACACACAGTTATCAGCGGTGTCTCAAACCTAGTAAGCTGCCTGCATGTTCAGTGCATGTGAACGTACCTTTGTGAGTCTGTGTGGAGTTCTTCATGTGCTCCTGTACCTGTAGCTCCACACGCACAGACTGCAAGAGCTGCTGGGTGTCAGACAGCTGCTGCCTCTGATGACTGTTCTCACACTGCAGCCTGAAACACACACGCTCACATTAATGCATGCACAAAATTATGTTGTCCTTATAATAGACAACATTATAATGTTATCTGAATCAGTCAGAATAATTACTGAATTAACAACTGACTCACTGAATTAATCAGAATCATTGCTATATTAACAAATGAATCCCTTACTGAATCAGTCAGAATGATTACTTTATTTATTTGATTACATTAACAACTGAATCACTCTTCAGTCTTATTGTTTCTACAATCTACATAGGCTTACAGTGCTTTTTGGGAAACACAGCCCAAAACAACTACTGCATTAACAACTGACTCACTGAATCACTTACTGAATCTGTCAGAATGATAACTGCATTAACTGAATCATTTACTGAATCTGTCCGAATGATAACTGCATTAACACCTGGATCACTTACTGAATCTGTCAGAACAATAACTGCATTAACAACTGACTCACTGAATCACAACAATTACTGCATTAACAACTGAATCACTCACTAAAAATCAAACAGGACTCAAAGCTGGATTGTTAGCAGTTGAAAAGTGCTGTATTTTTAAAAGGTTTGTAAGATTTAAAATCTTTTAAATATTAACTGGTTGTTCCTAGATAAAGATACTCATTGGTACTCATGTAAATTTAACACCGATGTGCAACAAATAAAAAATTCAGGGACGACATAATGAGTGTGCGTATGTAATATGAAACTCTCATTAGCCAATCGCACATTTACCTCCTGGATTACAAATAATTGCAATAATTAAGACAACTCATTACACAGGCCCTCAGAGAATGACACATGATACAAAATACACACATTACACGATACTGGATCTGTGTTATCTGTGGCTGATCAGCTGACCTCTTTTATTAGGAAACACACCTAGACATATATATTTTCCTGTAGATGGACTTCCCATATGAGGCTGTGTGTGTGTGAGTGTGTGTTACCTGTACAGGTTGTCCTGTAGTTGAGTTCTCTCTTGTTTTAGTGTTTCACACTCTTTTCTGCTCAGTTCCAGTTTAGCGGTTCGTCGGGCCAGAGTTTCCCTCAGGCGATCGTTCTCCTTCTGTTTATCTGTTTAAGACACACACACACACCTGTGACAACAGCCTGCTTTCAAACGCTCCCGTGTGCATCTGTGTGAGCGCTCAGTGAAGAGAGTCATTGATGTCTATTTACAACATGTTTTTGAAGCGCTGATCATTGTAGCCAATCACAGACATATCTGATGAGCATGTGAACACAATGGCCAATCAGAGGTGTTTATGAATCCGCTCAAAGCGTCACATTTTTAACATTTCAGTACCGGCTGGGTATCGAAGTTTGTACTTAACCACTAACACAAACACTAAACCAGAATAAAATATTTTATGCATAATGCAGGACATTTAATTATAAACAAGCCCAAAATACACAGGGCCTCTTGTACAACTCTTATTTTGAAATGCTCACATTTTCCTACTAATTTTGTTATACCATTTACAATATTTAAGACTTTTATGGCCTTTGATGAAACTTAATTTAAGACTTTTTAAGGACCCACAGGGTTAGAGTTTGTTACCTCGCGCTCCCTGGTTGAGCTGCTCTTTGAGTGTGTGGTTTTGGTTCAGGAGGAAGTGAAGTTCACTGTTGATGTGACTCTGATGATCCTCAGAACCAGCGATGAAGATGTTAGTGGCTGCTGATCACACACATACACATATTAAATAATTTGAAGACATGAGGAGCATTGTGAGCAACTTTAAACATGAAATTAATTTGTGGGAGTTTGTGTGTGTTCACCTGAGTCTTTCTCAGCTTCCTGTAACTTTCTTTCTAACTGTTCTCGGAGTCTCTCATTGGTTCTGATCGTCTCTTCAAGACGCTGTCGCAAAGCTCGGATCTCCAGCAGATGTTCTGCTAATAGATCTATAAAGAGAGAGAGAGAGAAAAATCACTGCAATAGAGGCCAATTCTGCATCCACTTGCGTATTATAATGTAAAAGTTTTCTTTTACATTATAATGACACTGTCCTAACCAAGAACATACTTAACCCTGTAAAGAATGCCATATTAATAATAGTCAATATTTTTTGCATCATATTTGAAACATCAGGCTTTTATGGCTCATATAGTATGATAAGTGAGACTATGGAGCTCACATTTGAGAAAGAAAAAAAACCCTCAAATTTATTTAGAGGCTCAAACTGAGTAAAAATATGAAATTTGGTGCAGATGTTATTTATCATTCGTGATGGAGTTATCCAGTGTGAGCACCTAAAGGTCACAAGCAAACACTGTGAGCTCTACCTGAGTTGATAGTCTTGCTCGCTGACATGTTCTGCTGCTGCTGCTGCTCTGGCTGTTTGTCTTCGGTCTGGTTCTGTGGGTCGTGCTTCAGGATGGAGCGTGTGAGGTCCAGTTCACTACGGAGTGTAGCGTTCAGCTCCTCGCTGCTTCTCAGCTGCTCCTGCAGATGCCCATTCTCCCGTTGGAGCATTCGGACACTCTCCTCTCCACCATCAGCCATGCCTCCTTCAACAGCCACGCCCCCAGATACCAGCCCCATATCTGTAAAAGCATCGCCATTGGTTGCCTTCAGGCCTGCAAAAGACGATAAAAAAAAAAAAAAAAAAGTTGTAAACTGCACACAAGAACAAACATGATCCATAAATTAATTTTACAAATTATAATTTGTGTTTTCAATTTTTAGGTGAATTTTGACAAATATGTACAAATGTGAAGAATTATTTAATAGAATTTGGAATCTCCTTTGCGGTCATTAAATTGAATTGTATATATTAATTATTACATATATTAGATACACTACCGTTCAAAAGTTTGGGGTTGGTAAGATTTTTATTATTATTATTATCGTAATAAAACAATTATTATTTCACGATTTTTGATGAATAGAAAGTTTAAATGAACAACATTCATTTGAAATAAAAATCAGTTTTTGCTGTCACTTTTGTAAATTTAATTGCTGAATAAAAGTACTAATTTCTATGAAAAAAAAAACTTTTACTGAAATAAGTTGAAGTACTAAAATTACTAAAAATAAAATAAAAACAAATTAAAAGCTTAACAGAAATATGACAAAAGCGAATACCAAAATTATTAAAATGAAAACTGAAAATCTAAAAATAAAAGCAAACTGAAAATATTAATAGTATAAATACTATAATAGTATATGAATAATGCTAAAATAACACTGGTTCAAACATCAAATTCTGTTACTTAAACCTAACCTATAATTCAACAGAACAAGGTATCAGCACCACTTAAAGAACTGGACAGTCAAGAAGAGAATAACGCTTGATTTTTACCTTCCTCTTTGGTGGCTTTTAGCACCTTCCTCCATCTGCTACGAGAGACGCCTTTATGGGCCATAATTTGTTCACTCATGTTCAGAGCTGAGCTACTGTTAACCTAATCCTGGTCTCACTATAACACCAGATCTCTGTATTGTTGCAATCCAGTAGAAAGTTTAGCACAGCAGAACCACAAATTAGGCTCTCAAGAACATGTAAACGGTATGAATGACAATTCAGCATCACTCAACATGCGATCCCCTCGCGTCTAAGCACTTTAGTGCTAAACAAACTGCAAAGACGGTGTAGTCCATCAAGCGTTCACTGAGTACTTCTCCAATCTCTCGATCTATTGTGTCCCAGCTGCTGGGAAACCTGAACCAGACTGTTCTGAAGAGAGATCAGGAGTCACACATTCTGTTTGCTAGTGTAATGCTATGAGAGTTAGTCCAGCATCTTGTGCCGATGCCTTTACTAAAGAGCAAAATCTATCTGTTTGCATGATACTAAACACTCAATAAATCAGCAACACACATGCTCAGGGCTCTTAACAGCTCTCAGGAGGGCAGAAGAGATAACAGTGCATGCTGAATAATGCATCTGTAAGGGCCTGTAACGGGACACCAGCCTCAGCTTCTGCTGTTTCACTACACAACTCCAAATACTCAAGCTGACAGGACCGCAGATTAGGGCTGGGCGATATATCGATATTAGGACTGTCAAAATTAACGCGTTAATGTGTGCAATTAAAAATATTTAAAGCAATTAACGCAGCATCCGTTTTTTCCATCATAATTTGGCTAGCTTTACATTATATGATCACGCTCTTATTCACGGATGCTTTTAAACCATTCAAGCGCCACAAGACAAACGAGAACACACTGTCTGTGAATGTCCTCACACACACAACTCGTGTGTACAGAAAGACGCACGCCAGTATCGAGTTTTCGTTCGCGCTTGAACGAACAATAACACAGAATTATGCCAAAATGCCAGTTTTGTCGAGTACTCTCATAAGAGCAGTCTTAAATGAGTTAAATAAAATCTTAATTAACTTAAAGAGTTGTGAAAAAATAAGATGCGTGTCAGATCCGCATCATATTCGGCAGCGGCAGCTCTTAAAGTGACAGCAGCCTAATAAACCAGTTCCTGTGATTAATGTTAATCAAAGAACCAAGGTAACAGAAAATTGTAGCTTTAATAAAGATTATTCTATATTTCATTTATAATTTATGCTGTAAAGACTGTAACTTTATTCAATTTCTGTACAGGAAGCCCACAGGTTAATATGACATTTATTATAATTATTTATGTGAAGATTGTTTTAAGTACCTCAGGGCTCAGTACTTGGACCACTTCTCTTCTTCACCTACATGTCATCACTAGGATCTGTCATTCAGGAACATGGTTTTTCCTATCACTGCTATGCTGATGACACACAACTCTACCTCTTATTCCAACCAGATGATCCGACGGTTGCTGCTCGCATCGCAGCCTGCCTGACAGCCATTTCTACCTGGATGAAAGACCACTGCCTTCAACTCAGCCTTGCAAAGACTGAACTGCTTGTGGTCGGTGCCAACCCAACACTTCATCATAACCTCTCCATTCAACTTGGTTCGTCAACCATAACACCTTCCAGAGTGGTGATGGATGATCGTTTAAGCTTCACAGATCATATTGCTACAATGGCCCGGTCCTGCAGATTTGCTTTGTACAACATTAGGAAGATTAGACCCTTCCTGTTCCCTGCTGGTGGAATGACCTGCCAAGCTCTATCTGAGCCGCTGAGTTTTTATCAATTTTCAAAAAACTGCTAATGACAGTTTTCGTCAACACTTAACCCAGTAATATTAGCACTTTTTCTATTTCTATTCTATTCTAAGGCAGAGGACACAGAGTTAGCTGCTGCGCAGAAGCTGCATAATCCGATTTGTCTTAAACAGGAAACTTGCTTTATATTAAGCCCGTCAAAGTAACTCGTAAGATATAGTTAACATGTATAGTTTAATGCGGCTTGCCCCGTCAGATGCTCTGACAGATACTTGTGCTGTTTAATGAATTTTACTTTTCACAGGTATATTCTCCATCTGTAAATGTTAGAAAGTCTTGAAAATATTTCCATTTTCCTAAGCAAAATCAGAACCCAAGGCCCCTCACGCCCCAACAGTGCCTAACATTTTACTTTGAATTGCACAACAGTAATATTGAAGAGAATTAAGTGAGACATTTAAAAACTGGAATGATTTTACTTTGAACTACACACAAAAATTGTCTACATTTTGGCCCTTGCTCCTTTCAGCTATAAGATAACATTCTTGATTTTAGATTTATCAAGTCTATATTTTCTCCATTTTATACAAAATTACAGAATCATTTTATCTAGGCTATTATAAATTGAGCAAAAGTCTTCTTTTTCAAATCATTTTAGTCAGTCTTGCATTTGTTTTCATGCTCTTTTAAGCAACTGTGGATCAATGACCAAAATCCACCAATACTAAGTAGCATTTTTGGAAATACAAGGTTTCTGCCTGACAGCGAGAACATACTATATAGCCTGATTTTTTTTAATTAGTCATGAAATGTAACTATTTCATTGCCCAGAGCTTTATATAAAGTTGGACATTCAAGTATGTTTAACTTTATTACATACAGTAAACTCGCTAGACCGATATATACCATATAACAAATCTCAAGTTCTTGATTGCTTATCATTTACAAAATGTAAACTATATTATTGCCCAGCTCAAATCTGCTAAATGTGACTATAAGGCATGAAGATTTTAAGATATTATGAACATTCGCACGATTTATGTACAGCTGCTTTGAAACGATGTGTATTGTGAAAAGCACTATACAAATAAATTTTACTTGACTTGGAATCACTCAAAGCTTCAGTGTTACAGTTACTAAAACTGACCTGAATCTCTCTCCAGGTCAAGAGGTCACTGTGAGAAATCAATGAAGGTGTACTGGATAAATAATTAAGCTTGATTTAAAAGGTGCTCTGCCTTGAACTGAGATTACATTCATCTATTAGCACGGAGTCAGTTTCAGTTCGATAAAACATTGAAGGAACTTTTTTTGAAAGGATGTTCATGATCGTTCAGGTCTGATGTTAGTTGAGATACAATCAGGTGCATTTACAAACAAATGAAATGACTTTATACCTGATCAGGTGAGTGTTACCTGCGTGAGGTCTGTTGGGGGTCTGCCTGTGCAGAGCAGGAGGGCTGTCGTGGAATGATGTGGTGCCATCATTGGACAACCTGTCACTCATCTCGGAATCTGAGCACTGATGCATTCTGGGAACTTGCATTCGTAGTTGATGTTGCAGAGCTTGAATGAGCCGGTCTTTCTCCTGTAGTTCTGCAGAGAGTCTGTCAAACACACAAATAATTACAGAGAGAACGAAACTGTCTGAAAACAATCAAAGGTACACAGCTAAACTAATCAATAATCAACACAACAATACCACACAAAAGAATATAAGGAAATTAGGCTGTAAAGAGCAAGGCTAAATCCCAAATCCGATACTTTTACTTGATACTATAAATGCATTAACTTTGTGGCATATGGTAAATGAGTTTTAGGTTCATTAAAAATCTGCTGTTGCAGCTACCAGTCCAAATAACACACTTAAAAGAAATTGCAAAAAATCCTTCAAAAAGGGTCGAGTTTTAATGTTTTCAAAATACGTCCCTTATGCTTGCCAAGGCTGCATTCATTTGAGCAAAAATATAGTAATATTGTGAAATATTATTGCAATTTAAAAAACGGTTTTATATTCGAAAATATTTTGAGATGTATTTGTTATTCTTGTGATCAAAGCTGAATTTTCAGCATCATTACTCCAGTCACATGATCCTTCAGAAATCATTCTAATATGCTGACTTGCTGCTCAAGAAACATTTCTGATAATTATCAATGTTGAAAACAGTTGTGCTGAAACCATGATACATTTTATTTTTCGGATTCTGAATAAAAAGTTCAAAAGAACAGCATTTATCTGAAATAAAATTACATTATAAAAGTCTTTACTGTTACTTTTGATCAAAATTAATGCAATCTTGCTGGAAAACAATCTTACTGACCTTAAAGTTTTGAAAGGTACGTGTAGTTTGGGACAGATTAATCACACAGTATATGAATTGGGATGGAGCCTAAATCTAGCAGTAAAGACCGTCACCCAAAGACAAAATACAGAACAAAATCTTAAATGACTAAGAAAGATTTCATTACAGAAATCACACACACTGCACTGCACACGGGCCACTGCAGGCAGCACTCACTGGTCAATGAAATGCTGTGTACTAATGGCAAGATTCCGGTTCTGCCTGCACAAATAAACCATCTGTAGCTGCTGCTGTTCTCTGTCGCCCTCTAGCTGAGAGCGCAGGTACTGCAGCTCCTCCCACACCCACTCACAATCACTGTCAGGAGGAAGCCAAAGACTACAGCATCAAACACCAGCTGGATTAATGGGTAATCGTAGCTACAGACTCAAGTGAACACTACAGTGTAACCATGCATACTAATGGTGTGTTTCATTACTCATTTATTACATAATGCTTCCTCCTTGAGATTTTAGTATTTGTTAGATCACGGGGCATCCTTGTTAGCATATATGAAGATGAAAGTGGTTCTCACCTGAGCATCATTTCTGACTCCGCTCCCTCCTCATTATCCATACCAGCACCTCCTGTAGAAACTAAAGGAAAACAAAAAACACATATACTATAACATTTCTGGTGTATTTTTGGTTATGTTCACAATGGAAAACTAGTAATCTGCTTCTTACTATATAGTACACACTATACTATGTACCATAGTATACTACAATTGTTTTAAATTGTACGTGAAAGCAGTGTTATTTTCGTGTTATTGAGATATTTTTTTATATAATACTTTTATATTTTTTAATTTCTTTTTGTAATTTCCGTTTTATTTAAATTTTAAAGCTTTACAAATGTGTTGTTTGTCATTTTTATTAGTATTTTTAATGTCTATATAGTTTATTAATTTTTATTTCAGTTTTTATTAATTAATCAATCAATCAATCAATCAATCAAAGGCCTTACTTCATTTTCCGCGTCCCACTCTATCTCGTGCACAGTTGAGCGTGCGAGCCTTCAGAGTAGCCTGTACTTTGGCCTTGAGCGCGGAAAGAGTTTGTGCGCACTATCTAGTGGACTGCTGTTTTTCAAGCATTTATTGGTGTTTTTGTTGCCATTTATTACTTTATATTTGCTCATATGTTTCAAAGCTATATTTAGTCAGTTAATAATTTTTAACATTCAACTTTTTATTATTAATTTGTAATTATTTTAAAAAGCAATTAAAAAGTATATAAGTAATAGGGCTGCACAATTTATCGCACGATACGAAAAATAACATTGAACTTAAACGTGATTATCGCTTAAACACGATTCTTAGTGCAATTATGAAATCGCAAAGGCTGCGATTATTTTTTTTTGCGCTGCTTGTCAATGAAGTATGGCTCCAAATGCTAATTCATCTGAAAGCACTGCGAGTTTGAGTCGCTTATAATGTACATTTGAGAAGCAACACGCGTCAAACATCTTTCCAAACAAGAGAAGCATTTATTAACATCATATCCAACAAAAGACAATATTTAATAACGTTTTACTCCAAACTCACTTCATAACGACAGTTGAGCATCCCTCTGTGAGATAATGTGGCTTCTTACACAGAATAAGGCAGTCGTGTGTTTATTAGTCATGTTTAATCAAAGTGTTTCAATCTTCTGTTTATTCAGCTACAGCTAAATAATGAGTTATCTTCTTCAGCGGCAGGACATATTTGGAGTTTCTGCGCGAGAGCACCCTCTAGCTTTCAGATGGAGAAGCATTTACTACTGATCACAGAGCCGTACAGCTCTGACAAGCTGCACATTAAATAATCACAGCCTTTGCCAAGTCACGTGCGGTTTAATCGCGATAAATCGTGCAGTCCTAATAAGTAATTTAATAAAAGTTAAAAAATAAACTTGATATTAAAAGTCAAGAATTGGAATCGAATCAGATCATGAGGTGCATAAAGATTCCCACCCCTAGTGTCTGTGTGTTTGTGTACTTACCCTGCTCTAGTTTCTCCAGCAGGCCCAGACTGCGGTCCAGCTGCTCTTTGAGCTGGATACTCTGAGCAGAGTGCATCTCATTGGGTTGGAGTAACTCCTCTAGAGCCCCTCTGAGCTCCAGCAGCTGTTTACGTTGTTCCACACCCAAACCACGGGACACACGGATCTGTTCCCGCAGCTCACACAACTCCCGGGCTTGAGACTGGACCAGAGACTCAATTCTGCAGAAAGAGAGGATGACATTTAATAAATGGGAAACACTTTACAATGAGGTTTCATTTGTTAACAATAGTTAACTATATGAGTTAACATGAATGAATTATTCAACTCAGTTAATTTCAACATTTATTAATATATTATTAAAATCAAATAGTTGTATGTGTTCATATTATTTAAAGGAACTGAGCTAACATTAACTAATAATGAATATGTTAACAAAGATTAAAAAACACTGTAACAAATGTATTGTTACCAATAAATAAACCACAAGATGAAGAAGAAATCCTGATGATGATCATGAAGATGGTGATGAAGGTTACCTGGATGGAGAGCCTGGTTGGCTGGTTCTGTTTAGGCTTCTCTCTTTCTCCAGCTCAGTGCTCAGCTGGGCGATTTGAGCCTTCATAATCTTCATATCCTCATCTTCACCTGCTGTGGGGTCAGAGGTCACACTCAGGAGCTCAGAAGACAAAGACTTCTTCCGCAGCTGTCTCTGGAGGTGCAGGATGACTTTGTGCTGTCCTTCGATCTGTGACCTGAGCTGCTGGATGTGCAGGTTGGGGTCGGCATGAGGGTCGGAGGGTCGAGGGGAGCTCAGGCCAGGAGAGCTGGGGTACGAGGGGCTGGATGCGGTAGTGTCAGGAGAAAATCGGTCCTGAGTGCCGGTGAGGACAGGAGACAGAGCAGGAACCAACCGCAAAACACCGTCCACATCTGATAGCGACATCAAAGACACACACAAAGATATGAACAGGAAGACTTGCATTAATAACAGCAATCTGAAGGAGGTTGCAGTTCTCAGAGAAAAACGCCACATTAGTTATATTATTAAAACAGGGATAAGTAACATGGTTTGGTCATGCAGAGGAAGTGATTCAAACCATGTTAAAGCACACACGCACATGCTGACAAACATAACAAAAGTTTAAAGAAAAGTGCACCGAAAAATTTAGATTCTGTCACTGTTTAATCACCCTCGTGACTTTTACCCATAGGAAAAATCAGCACTCATTCTGCTAAATGCTTGTGTTACACGGAGTAAAGAAAGCTGGTTTGGAATGAGGTTAGAAGTGAGTAATGTGTAACACTTTATATTGAGGTCCCATTAGTTAACTTTAATCTAATGCATTAACAAAGATCAAATAATCTGTTACAGTATTTATTAATCTTTGTTAACGTTAGTTAAAAAAAAGCAACTGTTCATTGTAAGTTCATGTTTGCTGAGGTCCATTAAATAACAGATACAACTATTGATTTTAATAATGATTAAGTAAATGGTGAAATCAACATTAACTAAGATTAATAAATGCTGTAGAAGTATTTGTCATTGTTAGAACTAATGCAGTTAACAAATGGAACCTTATTTTGAAGAGTTAGCAAATAAAGATATTTCCAATTTTGGGTGAACTACCTCTTTACGTCACCATCTCCAAAAGTGATCACCACTGTTTATTATGAGCATGCAGTCAGTAACAGTTTTCAAACCATGGATCATCAATAGAGATAAGGGAGTCTGAAACTGCCTTTCCATGCAGAAACCCTGACATGCAGTCTTGTTAAAACAAAGTGTTTTCCCCCTGTCTACCTGTGCTACTGCCCTCCACTTCCGTCTCACTCCTTCCACTTGTTTCGTACCCAAGGTCCTGTGCTTCCACCTGCACCCCTTTATCATCCTGTTCACCAGGGGGCGCTAGAGCACACAGGCAGGGTTGAGAACAGCAGTCCCACAGACAGACAAACTAGCAACATGCTGTCACAGCACCACAATAAACCCTAAAGTGCACTAAATGCAGTTCGGTATTGAACAAATAGAGTTAAAGTCTTAAACTGATGAGACATTTTCCTATAACATGCATTAACCCTATAATGCCTGCGGTATCATTTGATATGCTTTCATGATTTTTATATTGTTAGTAATATTTCAAGATGAACATTTGCTGGACTAAAACAAATGGGGTTTACTTGATTATCAATACATCTTTTTTTTTTTTTTTTTTTAGAAAATTCATGTTAAATTTAAGTCCATTTAAGTCCAAATATGATTCATCAGGCTTTTAAGAAATGTTTATTTGTTCATCTGTCAACCATCATTGTATTGCATTGCACTGCATTATATGTTTTGCCCCATACAATTAATATTCCAGAGCTTTCATCATAAAACTCTGCATTTAAATATCATATTACTAAGGCATTATGAGATATAGAATGACAACTGATATTTATATGCATTTTAAGCAGTCGGTTATACAATTAATAAAGATCTCATTGATTTACATTACAAGCTAACACAATTTCGTCTTATTTTTTGTCCATATAAATATCAGTAACTGTACCAAATTGCATATTTTTGCTCAGTTTGGGCCTCTGAATAAAATTAATGTGTAAATTCCCACTATATTATATATATAAGCCATAAAAGCCTGAGTTATCAAATATGGTATTCAACAAAAAAGCACGTATGCAAACAACAAGCTAGATTCAGCATTTTTTATGTTCAACTGACTGTGTCTTCTTACCTTTACGCTGATCAGATTGTTTGTCCTTGTTTGAGCTGTGCAAAGCGATGACCGACTGAGCATTCGCCAGTTTCTCCTCTAATTTCTGACATGCCCTCTCCCTCTCCTTCAGGGCCTTTTGCAAACTTTCGACATGGCCATTTCCAGGTGCATCTCCACCCCCTACATTTTTGCCACGCCCACTAAGCTCTTTCTCAAGTTTGGTCATTTTCTGAGCACGCTCAATATGAATCTGAAGAAGCATCAAGAGGTTCTTATGAAGATTCTGGCGTGAAGAAACAGATTCCAGAACATTCTGTTGCTGTAAAGATTTGGAGCTCTCCAGGTTCTGAATGGGTGTGCTCGTCTTTTGTTGCCGTTTCCCAGTGCAGGCTGGGTCATACAGAGACTCTCTCTCCAGCAGAGCTTGCTGCAGCCTCTCCAGCCATTGCTGCAACTCTGAACCAGACAAGTTGTCCACATTAGACTGGTTCGGTTTTGAACAAACGTCTGCAAGAGACTGGACTGCGCCTTCAGCAGCTCTAATGCACTCACATAGACAGTCAGTCAACTGTTGCTGTTGCCATGAGGGAACCTTTCCTTCCTGCGGTCCAGGAGTGTAATTCCCCTCCAGACCTGCAGGTGTGCTGTTGTGCTTGGCACCAATAGCTGCAGTCAACTTTTTAACAGCTGCTTCTGAAGTCCAGAGCTTCTCCTGCAGCTCTGCATTCATCTTGCACTGCTGCAACAGCGACTCCTGCATTGTCTCCACTTGTCGCCGTAGGTCAGAATCAGGTTCGGGTGTCGCACCAACCTCTGGGATTTGAGGGGCTCTTGACCTGTCCTCACTTTGCTGAGAAGTTCTGACCTGTCGAATCAAGTCCTCCAGCCTCTCACAAAGAATCTTTGGGTCTGCTTGCCCAGGGATTTGGTCTATTTGGCTGCTTGTGGTGTCTACATTTTGAAGTGATGCGATGGCAGACTCTGCTGTGTTCAGGCAGTCCAAGAGCTGAGCATTGAGCCTGTCTTTCTCCTCAACAGCCTTCTGAAGTTCTGCACACTGACGCTGCCACGATACATCTCCTGTTTGACCAATTCCACACTCAGAGTCCAGGCTGCATGCGGTGAGGTATGCAATAGTGGACTCTGCCACTTGCAGGGCTTCCAGGTACTCTTGATTGAGCTTGTCCTTCGCCTGTAGCTCCACCTGTAGCTCGTCCCATTCCCGGACTTCTTGCCTCAGACGGGAGATTAGCTCCTCCTTCTCCTGGCATTCTTGATTCAGCAACTCTAACTGTGCCATGAGCTCGGATTCCAGATTCTGGTCTGCATTCTGTCTGATGTTGGTGTTCTGTTTTGTTCCAGTGGTTGGACTCAGCCTAGCATCTTCAACATGGTCTAATTCGAGGTGTCCGTGCTGAGCTGAGCTCAAAGACATCTTGCTGTCAGTGCTGTAATCAGACTCCTCCGCCCCAGTTAGGTCTTTGCTCCTGGGGCGAGTGTGGTCTGAAGTCACCTCACTCAGATCCTCAGAGCTCTGCCCAGAACTCCCACTGGGCCTCACAGGTACCGGTAGCCGAGATTTTACATTTGCCTAAAACAAAGAACATTATCTTACTGATAAGATACTTTAGAAAAGACAAAGAAGCATACCTATCCACACTAGAAGCAATTAATAATAGGAAGAAGGGGCGTACTTTATGTAGTACACCACATTTTATCTAGTGTGGTGTACTAGATAAAGCTTAACGCTGGTAATCAGGAGGTTGCTTGTTCCATCCCTGCAAACAATGACCCATCACTATTGTGTCCTTGGCCCTGTTTCCACCTGGTATTAAGATGCGTTTTGGTCGATCAGATCACAAATGGATGAGGAAGACACATACCCGTCTCATTTGTCCACTTCTGTCCTGATTTCTTCAAGGGGAAGCTCTATTGGTGGGTAAATTAATGTTTTTTTTTTTTTCAGATCTTTCAATCTAATGGAAAAAAATAATTTACATATGAACTCGCACGGAGATGACGGAAAAACACACGGAGAGCATCAGCTTTCGTTTGTGCTCTGATAGCTGCAATATCGCCCGAACGCGGTGAGTGTATGTATCAGGAATAGTGAGAGAACATTGTGTTGGTACGTTTTTCTTCTTCAAACCAAATTTGGGTCTTCAGCCGACAAAGTTTAAATCCTGTCTGGCTAGCGCACTTCCCATTATGTTTACGCATTAGGTCAGTAGGTGGAGAGAAGGCGGTCTTTTGTGGCTGTTCGAACACATTCAACTACGAGAGTTTACACTATGAAAACAATCCGGTCGAATGCGTTTTCGACTACCTCTGGAAGTGGTTGAAAGTGGACAAGCTCAAAACATTTTGCACACTGTTTACACCTGTATTTAGCATCATCCACTGGAGATCCGATCGACCAAAACGCATCTTAATACCAGGTGGAAACAGGGCCCTTGACTCCAAGTTGCTCTAATGGGCTTGTCCATTTTCTGAGCACTCTCAGTATTGATTCGAAGCATCATCAAGATGTTCTTATGAAGATTCAGGTAGAAATGCTTTATGCTGGGTTTGAACCTACAACCTTTTCGTTTACTAACCATAACGCCACACATCCCCTTATTCCAGCAGCATAAGTTTAAGTTGTTTGATTTATACTCACTGCATGTCTGGCCACATGCTGCTTTTGACTCTTGCTGGGTTTGATGTATTGGCCCTGCCTTCTTTTCTCATCCTTCTCCTCCATTTCTTTCCATTCTCTTTGTTTGTTCTCTTTCTCCAGTGTGTTGGCATGTCTCTGAGAATCTTTACGGTCTGTCCGCTTTCTTTCCATGTTGCTGGCCATGCTGACCATTATTTCAGGGTTGAATTGACTTCCAGCATCAGAGGCAGAGTTTCGCTGCAGCTGCTCTTTTAGCAGTCGAATGATCTTTCGGTGACCTCTGGCTTCTGAGCGAAGCATCTTCACGGTTTGGTGCAAGTCTCCATGGCTATCGCTTTCTCCAGAACTCTCTGCGCTTTCTTTGGACTCCGTGGCGTTTTCCTCCTTCAAAAGTCCACGGAGTTCAGACGCTTCTGAGCGGAGTTTGGCCACTTTCTCCCTACAGATTTCAGCAGTTAAGAGTTTAATGGGTTTTTAAAGTTTTGATTTGATCTAAAACCAAAGCTACTGTGTGAATACCTAGTTATCCTAAACATACCTAAGTTGAGAGACTGACTCCGCCTCACAGTCTGTGAGAAGTGTTTCGAGTTCTTCTTTTTCAGATTCATCCCTAAGGAATCTGGACATGGGTGGTACTGCACCTTCCTCTCTCTGAGTCTGTGATGGCTGATTACTTTCACTGGAATCTTCTGGAGAACGATCTCCCTAGAGATCAACAACACACAGGACAACGTTAAATACAAAAACAAGCCCACTGTGAGATTTCCAGATGAGTGTTAATGTAAAATTCAGAGAACAGGTTCAAGATTACAGTAGATTAATACAAAACTGACTGATTTGATTGTATTAACTGTCTCTTACCTTCGTGTTTAGAGGCATTAGTGTCGCATCATCTCTAGCGTTGGGTGGCTGCTCTCTCTGTGGTTGCTACAGTAATGGGATGTTTGGTGACACATGACTTAACAACACAAAATGCCATAATGGAACAGAATATAAAGAAAGTACACAGTAACGGTAGGATGGGTGGCTGCAGGTGATCATGGGCAAGAAAATAAGCCAGAAAGACAGAGAGAGGAGATAACAGGGGTTAGCAGGGACGGAAGAGAGACAAAAGAGAGAGAGAGAGGAAAAAGAGAGAACTAGAGGGAGAAAAAAACTACCGCAGACACATGCATAAACACTCATTCCAGCAGACAAAGACGTTACAGAAACAAACTTCTAAATACAGTCTAACATATTGCTAACTAATGTTAGTAAACTAGAAACTCATCTACAGACATGATGTCAATCATTAACGAAACAGAAGGTTTGTGGTTAAAGGTCAATGGTCAAGAGGTTAAAAGAAGGTAAGAAATTGGGCTCCCTTTCACTATGGCATCAAAACAAATTTTAGCTTTGCACAAACATATTCCAAATAACATTACAAAACAGTTACCGGAAAATGTATCTCTAAGACTTTAATACCTTGGTGGGTGTTGACAGGTTGATAAGGTCTGGTTCTTCCTGAGAGACTCTTGGTTCGTTACCCATAATGTCATTCTCCATCACTACCAGCCTCTTCTGTAGTTCGGCATTTACTGCCTGAAGCTCTAAGACCTGAAAAGTAAGAGTAAAATGTAAATTTAAATAATCTTAAGTAAACTTTGATTGACAAAAATAGTACTTAGTGGTTAGGCACGCACCTTTATTCTGAGCTGTTCTACAGTCAAGTGTTGGAGCTCCTCCTCTGGCCCCTCCCCCACACATATACTCATATAGGACGTCTGCTCGCCAATCAAACTCAGCGTGTCCACTAAAATCATCAGATCAATTAGCTTAAAGTCAAAAGTTCTAAGGCATAATACTCTTAAAAGTTCTAATCAGTCATGAACTAACATAACTAATTTAATTAAGTAATTGGCAAATTATATATATGGGTATACATACCAGAATCATTGGCCTGTCCAACCCCTCCTCCACGGTTTTGGATCTGCCCCAGTCGGGCTTGCAGAGAGGCGTTCCAGCGCTGAGCTTCCTCCAGTGCATCACGCATGCTCTCTAACTCTGAAGGGTTCGAACCTGCACATATGTATGTACACATACAGTTAGTGTCATTGCAAACACTATATATTTCATGAACATATGTGCATCACCCTAATATTTACAATATCAAAAAAACAACAAAAACCTTGTTCTTTGCATTTTTTTTTAGGCCTTTGTATTATTTAAAGGACAGCTGAGAAAACAAAACAAGAAAATGTAAGGAGATGTTGAGTGTGCATAATCAGGATATGACAAACCGACTTTGTGCCACAGCATAGTATGTGCACTAATCATGGCTCTGATATTCTCTGCATATTTATTTCATGCAGATATTTACTATAAGTTTAAATTATGACTTCAAATTAGGGATGCACCGACAGGACTTTTTTTTGGCCAATACAGTTTTTAACAAACAACTATTAGCATTTTATTTCTCACAAACAACACAAGTGTTTTATTTCTCAACAGTTTACGTTCATTTAAGACATAACCGACTATGTTTACAAGGATACTCGCCAAGACAGGCATTTTGATATAATTTTGTGTAAATTAGAAGTGAAAGAGAACTCAATTCGGTATTTGTGCACTGTGTAAAATGCAGCTTTCTGGGCGCACGCTTTGGATGTTTGCACAGACAAAACTTCTCTCACAGTTTGTAGAATTGAGTTCTTTTGCATCTTTTTGCACTCAAATATTTAAATTTGCAAGCACTGGCCTGATCGGGACAGTGACAGTTCTGTCAATTGTCCCGAGCGTCATTCACACTGACACCGGGCAGTCCTTATTGTTGAGCCCTGCTGTATTTTGTACAGATTTGATTTTGTTTTAGCAAGTATTTAATTATTTTATCCAGAGAAAAATGTTGGGTTATGCAACAGATATTATACAACTCAATGCAGTTAATTAATAAACCATCTGTTTGTTATATCTGCATTTTTCATGCTATAGCCGCTATGCTGATGGTTTTAAATTGAGTGTGCGAAGAGAGGTGACTGGCAAATAGAATAAAACTAATTCAATTTGGATCAAATTCAAAATTATGTAGCGGGAATGAACAAGTTAAATGATCAAATAAAGATTTTTCCTGATACACTTGCATACAAAATCTAACTGTAGGTATATATTTTTTTAAAATCCCCTGATGGTTGGAGGACCATGGCAACAATCCCACAAGGCAGATGGACACAAGAGGATTATGGGTAAATAGAGCAGAAACACAGACAGAATGTATTTTCAGCATTCAGTGTCAATAAACACTGTCTGATCCGTTTTTCTGGTGCAAACGCATGAACTTAAAGGAATACAGTGAGGATGTTGTGACAGTTTTAAAGGTTAATGGACAGGAAAGTTAGTATTTGTATATATCTTGTATATGTTTATACAGATATACATGTATATAAAGAAATAAAAGAGGCTAAAAAAGTGCAGAGGCAGGGTGGGTGAAATTAGTAGTGTTTTAGTGTTGATGAGCCACACAGACAATTAAAACACTTTTATTACAAAGATTATTTTTCCTATAAATAAATAACACCACAGATGAATGAATGAACACAAACAGACAGAAAACAGATGAACTGATGAAAAAAGCACAAATGATGGAAGGACAAAAAGTCCAAACAAGACAAAGAAAGTTGAAAAACAGAACATACATGCATATCAGAAGAAAGAGAAAAGCAAGCTTTCATATGAATAAAGGACAGTTATGTGGAGATGGAATGATGTAGAATCTGGATGTGCTGTTATTGCTTTACAGGACTGATATATAAAAGCCATTCAGAAAGTCAAAAACCTGATGGGCAAAATAAAAAGCCTGGCCTTTGACTGGCTTTAGCCCTGCATCACTGCTGCCTGGACAAACTAAAAGGTTCTGACTCTCTGTTTGGTATTTTGAGTGATTATATTCAAAGCATGAGATCTGATTGGTTGTCAGCACTCTCTGGCTGTACTGCACCTTCTCTCTGTTTGGCTCTCTGGATCTCTTTCTGTAGCTGATCTCTCAGCTCTGTGTTCATCTGGATGCCACTTTCTAGCTGCTGTCTGAGGAGTGAAACAGCTGTGAGCTCCAACTGCAGTGCCTGGAGCCTCTCAACACTGAAACAAGACAACATAAAACATCATTAAAATGCAGGTTTAAGAGTAACATTACAACAGATATGACATTTAGGTGTCACACACACCTGTCATGCTCTTTGACAGCTCTGATGAGGTCAGAGTAGAGGTGTTGCTCAGCTCTCAAAGCTCGGTTTAACTCCACCTGCTCAGTCAGCAAATCAGATAGAGATGCAACATCCTACAAAATCAGGAGATCAAAATTAGAGATGCTAATGCATTATCAGCTTAAGGAGTTGTATACTTGCTCATGCATGAAAAGTGTTTGTGTGCTTTTGTACCTGTTGTTGGCGATCTCCTCCAATGATGGTTCTTTCTCTCTGAGGGAGGGAGGAGATGCTGCATTCATTCTCGCCCAGTTGGGAGGCTTGATCTCGGGACAGAGGCAGTCGGCTGTCCCCTCTCTGAGACAAACGCTGGTGCAGCTCCTGCAGAGAACCACTCCACAAAATCAGATTTCGTATCAGATTTTTCCTTTAGGAACCCTACTCCTATTGCATTATATTATGCAGGATATTCACTAGTTCAGATCTTTGAGCCAGTGAGTGTTTTTTTGTGTATATGCATGTGTGATTTACACTTACAGTAATGATTTCTTCTTTAGTTTTGAGTGTCGATGTAAGGGACTCGATATTGGCTGTGTGTCCCTCTAATCGTGCCTCCAGTTCTGAGACCATGGACTGAGACTCTGCTAGAGAAATCTGTCACAAACACCCACAGTTACTCTAAAAGCTTCACAAGTTGGAACACACAAATCCACACATTCATAAGACACAAATAAGAGACCTTGAGCTGGTTCTCTCTCTTCAGTGCTGCATTAAGAGCTTCTGTTTTCTGTGTGAGCTCTTTCTTCAAAACTACCACTGATTTCTTACTGACTGTAGTTATTTCCAGTGTTTCCTCACTGTTTCGCCTGCTCAGCTCAGCTACAAACACACACACAAAAAACAGGTCTAGATAAATTTAAGTTAGAGATGAATTATATATTGCTGAAAATACTGGCATTTTTAAAGAGATATTATGGGTTATCTGCCAAATTTTCAACATCAGTGCACCCTTATTTTAAAAATGCTATATTCTTGCAGAACAAACACACTCTCACCTTCTCTCTCCACAAGTTTCTCCTGTAACACCTCAATGGTCTGTCTGAGCTCTAGCACCTGAGGGGGCGGAGCTTCACCCGTCTTCATTTCCAACAGGATACGATCTTTCTTCTGTCCACGTTCTAGCAACTTCTATAAAACCAAAAGAACATCACCTGCCATTTTACATACATTTACTGCCACAACATGGCTATCTTATGACAGCATTAGCACACTAGAGCTTTTGGTGCAACTTTTGGGGATAGGGGATGGAATCTTGCGTTCGGACCAAGCAATCGATCCAAGTGTGTAAGCAGCTTTGCAATCAAAAGATTACAGGTCAAAGTCTCACATTGATGAGGGCGTCCTTCTCCGCCAACAATGTACGGAGTTCATCGGTCTCTAGGTGACCCTCCTGCGTCGCTGTGGCGTTCAGTCTCTGTGTGTTTCTGAGCTGCAGCTGCGTGTCTGCTAACTGCTTGCGCAGATCCTGTAATTCAGCTGCACTATCATTCAGAGCCTTTATGTGACGCTCCGCACTCTCCTACAAAGACAAAAACAGACCGCTGAAGACATTTATACCTGTCTACATGTAGAGTGAAAGGAAATTGTGCTCATAAGTGCATGTATCAAGCATTAGTATGTGAGTATATATGCAGTACCCTCAGAAGCTGGTCTTTGCTGCTGATGTTGGCCAGCAGGTTTTCCACAGCTTTCTGGTTCTCAGTCACTAGTCTCTCTCTTTCCTTCACCGCCTCTGACAGCATCGCCTCTGTGAGCTTTAACCTCTGACTCATCTGCTCTGCAAGGTCACGACCCTGAGACTCTGACTGGTTCAGAACTCTATTAGCCATCTCCTGCAAAGAAAAAACACTTTCACACCAACCAAACTCTGACTTGGGCTCACATCAAAAAGTCTAGTGTGAAAGCGTGTACCTCCATGTCTCTCGTTTTGTTGTCCAGTGCTTGTTTTAAGTGTTGTATAATGGCGTCTTTCTCTCTCAGAGCTCTCTGAAGATTTTCTTCAGTCTCGTCTTTACACCTCTGAAGATTCTTCAGTGAGTTCAACAGCTGCTGCAGCTCAAGATCTCTCTCCTTTATGAGAGCATCAAAACTCTACAGAAATACAAAAAAACCATTAGCATTTGATTCCACATTAGCCCAACACAACATCAGATCTTAAGGAAAGTTAGGAAACCTATCATGTGACAAAATGCATCATTTACCAATGTGAATTCTCTCTTTATCACACACACACTCTCTTACGTTAATGGTCTCCTCATTGTGTGAGAGCAGGTTGTTGAGACGTTCCACGTCTCTCTCTTTCTCTCTCAAGCTCAGATGGAGTAAATGGATCTCATTTTCTTTCTCCTCCACGGCTGCAAATTTATCATCCAATGCTTTCTGCACACAAAAAAGAACACACACAAAAAAAATCCTCACTTTGAGTCTTGTGATCAATATTTATGATATCTGGACTGACACTGGCAGAGAAACACATTTCTGACATCAGAAACTTGAATCATTAACCTATGACCGCCCACCTGGAATTAATATCTGAATTAAGCAGGCTGTTTCTCGTACTGTACCTTTAAGACTTCTATATAAACACAAAAACAATAAATGAAGAGACACAAACCTCAAGTGCTTTCTCCTTCTCTTTCAGTCGTGCTCTCAGTTTGGACATCATGGGATCACCTTCCTCCTGGGTTCTGTTCTTTTCCAGATCTCTAACCATGTTCATGTAGTCCTGTTAAAACAGTCTGGAGTGAGTGAGGGTAGAGGTGCAAGATGTGCAATCTGTGTGTGTGTCTGTGTGTGCGTGTGTACCTGCAGCTGCTGGTCTTTATGATTCAAGCTGGCTGTGAGTCTTTCTATAGCGTTCTGTAGTTTTTGTTCAGAAGCACGGTTTTGTTCTTGCTGTTCTAGACGCTGCTGTTCTAGAGCATTCTCTCTGTCAGCCAGAGTGCCGTTTAGCTTCTTCAACTGGTTCTGAAGATCCTGCAGTTAACAAAATAGAGTAAAAAATTATTGAAATAAAAAAAAAAATTGGCTTTCAGAATGGTTTTGCTACTAGTTTTTTTTTTTTTTTTCTTCAATTGACCATGCAATTTTTCTTTATGGTGAAAGAAATCTTTAGTTAAATATTGCTGTTTATCGCAATGTTTTGAGACAGTTATGTAGCTTGTGTCAAACATTGCACTGTTTATAAAACTAGGAGATACAGCAAAAGAAATACTTCTAACAGTTTTCCTATAGTGTATTAACATTTCTGCATGTGTCTGTGTTACTCACATTAACAGTCTTGTCTCCCTTCTTCTTCTGTTGCTGTAATTGCTCCAGCTCTTCTTCCAGCTGTAGTTTGGCCTGCTGAAGGAGGGACAGTTCCGAATCTCTGCTGCCGAGAACACGCTGCAACCTCTGGGCTTCCAGCAGCGAGGAGTGAGCCTCCGCCTGGAGCCGTGACAATTCAGCCTGCTGCTCCAGGAGAAGAGACTGCTGGTCTTCAGCCCCCTGGAACACACAGAAGAATGAAATACACACACACTCTACACAAACCCTTCACCCACTCCTTTAGGAGTGATGAGCAGTAACTAAGTAGCATCACAGTAGCTCCAGATGACAATCAAATGTTGATTCAAAGATTAAGAGTCATTACTCAAAAGTGCGCAATAACACATGCCTGATATTTCTGTAATTTGGCTTTATGAAGGGCCTCTCGAGCCTTAGCCAGAGCCTGATCCTTCTCCTCAAGATCACCAGATAAATCCTCAATCTGAAAAAGAGACGGAAAGAAAGAGAAATATAGGTAAAATAGCATTTTATGGTAGTTTTTGTCATCAAAGGCGTCAAAAATAACTTTATGCTAATTCTCTGCTCTAACTGAAAACAAATTTTAAGTGAAAATCATGTCATTTGAGATTGTTTTCAAATACACTATGGAATCAGTGTCGATGTTTAACTGGGTCGTACCTCTTTTTCCTTCTCTTTGAGAACTAGAGTGAGGCCCTGGATGGTTTTGTCTCGTTTCAGAGAGTTCTTCTTCTCTGCAGCCAGCTCGATCTCTCTCTCCTGAAGCTCATCAGAAAGAGTCTGAAACACAGAAAGGAACACATATATCCTCTGCTGTTAATTTAATGACTATTTTAAGTTTAGAGGTCATGCATGCGCAGAACCCATTTCTGAAATGCCAGAAAATCATTTGTCGTTCAGCAAATTTTAAAGTACCTAATGTCAATTTGTATGTATGCAAAGAAGATTTGTCTTCACCTTCTTTTCTCTCTCTGTTTCTTCTAGTGTGTGTCTGAGTGTCTGGCTGCTGCCCTTGGCCATGTTCAGTTCTTCAGTCAGCTGTCTGGTCTTCTGCTCCAATCTGCTCAGTTCATTTTGCCTTTCAACTAATACCTGTAACACACACAAAAGCACATATTTAATTTGACACAAATAAAAATGAGGCTGTTAAGCATAATAATAGAATTCATTGCCCTTAATGTTCTAGGCATACGTTTTTGTCATACTCTACTGTTTGAGTAAGCAGAGGGTCATCAAAATCTCACAGCCACAGTATGAGCGGTGTACCTCCTGTTTGAGAGGTGTGTAATCATCATTAAATTCCTCCTCCATCTCTCTCAGACTTCTCTCTACCCTCGACTTCCAAGACATACCCCTGTGGGCATTTCCACGTGTGTACAGTACTGGAATCTTGCTACCATTGCAGCGTGGGATGGGCTGCACTCGTTGCACACTCTTCAAGAGCTGAAGTATATCAAACACCACTGTGGTCGTTTCTACGGTTCTGGGTGTTGAGTTTTTCAGTGGGCGTGTCTGTTTGAAGGGTGATGCACTGATCAGGGCATGGTCATACTGCTCCAGAGCCACTGATTGGAGGGAAGTTGAACGTGATATCAGAGCGCTCTTCTTGTGCACGACGTCCAGGTAGTCTCGACTAAGAGAGTGAGGTCGGGCTACCGGCCCACCAGTTGTTCTAGAACGTGCGTCGCTGCTCTGACGTGAACATGAATTTAATTTCAAACGGTGCGAGCGATCTGTTCCTATTCTACTAAGAGGCTCAAGGCTCACACACCTCCTCAATCGACCTTTGAACTTCTCCTGTCGGTCATTACCCACAGAAACAAGCCCTTGACTTCTTCCTGAAGTATCCTGTACGTCGCCAGTCCGTGCTTGCTGCTGCTTTGGTCGAACCGGTTGAGGTCGCTGGACGCATTGCAGCTGTTTTGGACTACGTAAACTTGCTCCAGTCTGAACTTCCTGTTTGAGAGGATTCTGCGATGTGTTTCCACCTAGTTTGGTTGGGTTATGTTGTCTGTATTTGTTGGTGATTTGCGTTTTCAGTCCATCTCTCTCCTTCTGCAGCCGCTGCAGCTGAGCAGCGTGTGTTTCCTGCAGCTGTTCAATGGCGACATCGCATCGCACGACGCGCTCGAGCAAGAACACACATTTTCCGCAGAGGAACTCGCTGCAACCGTCTCGTTGCAACTCCACACCCAACACATGGGAGAGGACCACCGCCAGCCTCAGACGGCCACATGCACTGAACAACCAACGACACTGACCGCCCTGCACGCATACGCCACATACACGACATGGGTCACGCATGTTCACCAGATGAACGCTAAAACTCCGATACCACCGACAAACAAACACACTTCAAAAACATAGCATCGCACACATGCTATCGTTCCTTCCATCTGCCTTTCTGTCCATCTTGCTCTGCACTGAACTAACTGTGATCTGCCCACACACAGATTTAAACCCTCTAATCCACAAACACACACAGGAAATCCTTTGGGTGATGTGCACAACGTCTGCTAACACACACACACACAGATTAATCCACTCAGCTCAGCGGGAATCTGATGAGAAGAGGTGTATTTGGGCCACTGATGCTCACGCTGTGCCTTGGGGATGCTACAAGTCATGCTGGAACATGTTAGTAGGGGTGGGAGAAAAAAGCAATTCTCTCTTCAACGATTCTGAATTGCTTTGCTTGATGTATAGTGTTTTCCCTTCCAAATGCTCACAAAAGGCATCATTTATGCCATTTGATATGCAGCATAAGCAGTTAAATGCTGAGATGCTCAAATATCTGATATGTCAAAATAGATCTGTGAATTAGTGTGAATGCAGCCTATTAGACCTGCAGCTGTCTATTATGTCATCAATAATAATAATAATCAAACAGCAATAATACTGAGAAAGAGAAAAATCAGTTACTGCTCTTGTCTGAAAACTTTCAGATAGCCAACTTAAACCCCTCTTAGTTGCTGAAAACACTCTTTGTTTATTGCTTTTAAAGTGTTTCTTTGTTCCTCTTGTTTTGAAGCTATATTTAGTTGAAAATTCTAAATTATTCTCATTGTAATTATTATTATAATTACAAAAGTAAAAATGTACAAATAAACTTAATATTTAAAGTCAGTAAACTAATTATTAAAAGGTCTAGTGTTTAATATTTAGGAGGATCTATTGACAGAAATGCAATATAATACACACAACTATGTTTTCAGTGGTGTATAAAGACCTTACCTAACCTTAGAATGAGTCATTTCTATCTACATACGTCGCAGGTCCCCTTACATTGAAGTCGCCATTTATTACTTTTCACCAATCTGACTTACAATATTTACCTGGCAGACAATGAAAAAATCTGACAGACTTGCACTGAAGGAGGAACCTGAGCCAAATATAGAGACCACAGAGACTTGGAGTGGAGTCTTCAGACTTGGGCCTGAACAACCACCTAGCAATGACTAAAGTGTCTAAAAATCACTCATAAACAGCAACACTTTGGCAACCACCTACAACACCCTAGCATCAGAACTCAGAGCGATTTGTTTTTAATGTTTGATTTCCATTTGCAACAGACACAGACTGCTGCCAACCTGCTAATCCAGCTTAGCACATTGCCCTTCTAGAGGGCTCACACACTCTTTGACCTTTCCAGTCATTTTTAATTACAAGATTGGATTTTTAGTAATAATTTTATAAAGATTTCTCAGGGTGGATCAGGGACCAAGCTTTTAAAGAGATTGATTTAAACTATTATGATTATGAGTGCACAAATATCTATAATAAATCCTGAAATATGAATGCTGCTCAAAGGATAATTCAGCTTTCAAAGGCCACATGCCCCTTTCTCCCTTTACAACACTTTGTGTCATGTAGGAAATAGCTAGTAACACGCCGCCCAATGAATCGCACAGGCCGATATCTTCATGCTGGCGTGCTTGTTCGGGAAGCAGACACACTCTGTCAGTTTAAGTCTAGACTAAAAACACATCTGTTTAAACTTGCATACACATAAACAATTATCTACTTCTATAATTCAAATCCTGTAAACTGCATAGATTAGATCAGCCAGAACCGGGAACACTTCCCATAACACCTGATGTACTCGCTACATCATAAGAAGAATGGCATCTACGCTAATATTAGTCTCTCTCTGTTCATCCCGAGGTTTGCCGCAGCCTGCCAGATCCAGGCCGTACCCACATGAGATGAAGGACCTGCATCTAGACATGATGATAATGCAGCCCTGACGTTTCAACTAATCTATCCCCTGCAAAGGCCCATTTCTCTTTCCTTTCCCTATGTATTGATAAAACGTTATCAAAATTATTCCACAGTTCGCATAGATCTGTGGACACAAATAATTTTTCTGCATAATGCGGACCAGTGAAGTAATTTGGCAAATATCACTTTTTTAAAATAGACCAAGCTTCTGCGCACATACACACTCAAACACACAAACTATAGACTAAACACATAAATGAACGGCAAGAATGCATCAAAGGTATCAGTTTTCAGTAGGAAAGGTGTCATTTAAGCGGCCCCTAAAGTAATAATTAACAATTTTTACAACGGAAGTGATTCAATCAAAATCCAACTTTAGCTCAATAAGAATTTTCCTATTGTCACTGTGAAGCTGCTTTGAAACAATATGTGTTGTGAAAAGTGCTATATAAATGAAGATGACTTGACTTGCAAGCAAGTTTTACTCTATACAAGCGCTCACAAAGAGGAACACCTTGGTGACATGGTGTGAGTAGTTGTTAGCTTGCCTGTTTGTCTCTTTCTGCATTTTCTCTCCCATGGTCTAGTTCTTCCCTAAGGACCTGCAAAAACAAAAATAACAAAACATCATCACTCAGTGTTTGTGCATGTGCCTTTGAGTTAGCATAAACATTGGTCTAAGAAAACCACTGTTGTGCTTTACAAAACTAAGAGAATAACCTGTAGCTGACTGTCTTTTTGGCCAATCAGGGAGTTCAGCTGTGTCATCTGCTCGCCTATTGGCTGGTCCGGTTCATTCCTCCGAAGCTCTCCAATCATGGCATCTTGATCTTTGAGTGTCACCTGCAGCTGCTCAATAACACTGTGGAAAACATATCAGGGATTTTAAGAATTAAAAGTTACACGTTGTTAATGAAAAAAGGTCTTTCAGCACTTTAATTTCTTTCTTGATCACCTCTCTTTCTCCTGAAGGGCTTTCTGGAGCTCTCTGACCCGTTCGGGGGTGGAGCCTGAATCAGCTGAGGGCCCGAATTGGTTGCCGGCTTGTTGCTTTTTCTCCAGTTCAAGATTCTTCAGCTTCTCTTGTTCAGCAATGGTGGCCATGCTTTCCAATTCCTCTTGGGCAGCTTGCAGAGACTGAAGAGAAAAAGAAAGCCAGGGCAATGACTAAAGATGAAGTATATATTCTCAACCATTTGCTACAAGCATTGAGGGGTTTGTTTTACCTCCTCCAGCTCTTGAATCCGAGTGTTGAAAGCTTCCCTGAGTGACTCCATTTCTCTGTGCATCTTCTCTCTGCCATCATCAACAACACCTCGACTCGCTAAACTCTCTAGAGCTTTCCTACACACAAACACATGACATTTAGATCTATGTCTTACATCTAGTGCCTTCAACATGTTTTCAGCTGCAAATATTTGACCTGAAACCCTAAATTATTCATAAAAAGTGTTTCCAGTGCAGTGTTAGAGCTCGTTCACACAGTATATAGTATATAGCTTGCTTTGAAAACCGTGAGACACGGGCAGTGGAATGTGGAAAAAATGCAAGGTCTCAAGATGCGTTGATTTTAACTTGAGTGCCACAGTTTTTAAAACGTGTGTCATGTGTGAGACATTGCAAAAGATGCAAGACGTGAGCGCAATGGTCATACACATCTGTCTAGCGCATGTTTACATAGAAAAACAATGGAAAAGTAGTGCGTTGGAATGGAAAAACACGTTCTGTGTGAACTGACCCATAATCTCATTACTGACAAAAATTGACATTTGTAGCTATTATGTTTCAAAATGTTATAAAATTTGGATCTGTTTATAGTTTGACACACGTTTTAATCACTTTGAACATTATTGTCCACAAAAAAATTATTTTTAACATTAAATGTCATTTCAGTAAAACAGACTGAAATAAAAATGACAAAATATTTTTTTTGCTTTTGAAACTGTGACAAAAAACCCACTTATTTTTCTGTCCCAATTAAACAAAATATTGCCACATGGTAATGAAATTACAGCCAATCAGAACAATTTGATGTTTTAATGGCTATGTGGAATAGGATTTTGGACTGATTAGATTTGAATGTGCACGGAGCTACACAATCCGTCAAAAACTGAAACCAAGAGACAAAATGTCTTATCACATGTCAAAATGTCGTATCGCACGGCTTTATTGCTTGATGCTGTACCAAATTAGGATGGATAATTAGTAAAAATAGGAAGTGAACATGTAAGCAGGACTTACGATGCAGAAACAAGCAGTTCCTGTTTCTCTGCCAAATCTCGTTTCATCGACTCCACCTCCACCTTCAGCTCAATGTTCTACACACACAAATATAAAAGTTACTTACAGTCAACAAAATTAGGTCATTGTGCATATAACTACTACTTGCATCAATATCCATTGATGAACAATGTCATATTTGTGCTTATGTGTGTTTGTGACAGTGTGGGTCAGTCACCGTTTTGTAAATGTCCTCTGTGGAGTCGTCACATTTCTGCTGCACACGTTCTTCCAGAAAATAGATCCTGAGCTTCAGGTTAAAGTTTTCCTTCTTCAGAGCTGTGATTTGCTGCAAGGGAAACAGAAAATACTCTCAAAATATTCCTTATACACACACAGACAATACAAACAAGGAGAAAATGTACCCAAATCATTTATTTAAGCAATAGTTCTGGAAAATTTTAAGGAACAGATTGGAATTTACAGAAATTTTTAGCATACACCACAGCTCTCCTGGGACATTCATGAGAGTTTACCGTAGTGATGCTAGATTCATGAACAAGTAATGATCCAGTTCACACAAACTACAAAGACCTGGAGAAAACCTTCTCCATCAGAATTTTTATTCTGCCTGAACTATCCCTTCACACTGAACCTTTCTGAATATTCAGTTCTTCCTCATTACAATATTCAGACTCAACCATTAATATACATGAGCATAGCTGTTGTTCAAATAACTGAATTGCAGAAAAAGAGCGAGAAAAGGGGAAATGGGGAGGGGACGAGAGCTAAAAGAGAAACAGAGCGACTATAACAGGCTGTGTGTGGGTCAGTAATGAGGGTTGGCATGAGTGTGTGTGTAAGAGAGGCTGGCAGGGCAGTGAACTGTGTGTCATTGTACTCCGAGCGTTTTTCACTTCAACATCTGGGGCAGAAAGAGGGGGAAGGGAAAGAAAGAAATACAAATGGAACGAGAGAGTCTGGAATAACCATAGACACCACAGTGATGGGCAGTTGTACCTTCCTCTGAAAGGTCTCTGTGTTTCTACAGCACACAAACTCACTTTCTCTCTCTCTCTCACACACACACACACAGCCACAGGAATGCACACAGATCTTTATCTCTGTAAAAAGAAATAAACCCCTTTCCTTAAATGGACAGGCAGATATTCTATACCAGAATATCATGATTGGCACAGAAACCAAAATAGTTGCATGCTAACCCAATAAAGGGTTAGTTCACCCAAAAATGAAATTTCTGTCATTAATTACTTACCATCATGTCGTTCCAAACCCATGAGACCTTCGTTCATCTTCAGAACACAAATTAAGATATTTTTTATGAAATCTGAGAGGTTTCTGAACCACACATAGGCAGCAATGTCATTGCACCTTTTGAGGTCCAGAAAGGTAGTAAAGACTTCGTTAAAATAGTGCATGTGACTACAGTGTTTCAACCTTAATGTTATGAAGCAACGAGAAAACTTTTTGTGCGCAAAACAAAACAAAAATAATGACTTTATTCAACAATTTCTCTTCCCTGCGAGTCTTCCCTACGCTTTTTACATTGTAGACACTGTGCAGCACTCCTGTGTTTACGTCAGAACGCCGACTCATTACTGGCTGGCTCCTGAGTCATGCTGCTCACGTGAACAGTGTCAGCCAATACTGAGCCGGCGTTCTGATGTAGAACATGGAAGCGCTGCACTGGGTTTACTACATCAACAGTGTAGGAGACTGACAGGGAAGAGAAGAAATTGTTAAATAAACTCATTATTTTTGTTTTGTTTTTGCACACAAAATGTATTCTCGTTGCTTCATATCATTGAGGTTGAACCACTGTAGTCACGACTCACGTGGAAATTTGTATTACAAAGATAAATGAAGATCTTACGGGTTTGGAACGACATGAGGGTGAGTAATTAATGACAGAAATTTCATTTTTGTGGGAACTAACCCTTTAAAATGAAGCTCAATATCATCAAGGAGACTTAAACTGATAACAATGAGAATGTTTACACAAAATGATTTATTTATTAGCTCATTTAAACTCGTTTTAAGTGTTTAGATCCAAATCAATAAACAAAAAAAAAGCAAAAAAAAACTATTCAAATATGAATTAGAAATTTTCAGATTTTAATACCTCTAGTTGTGATGTCAAAACAAACACACATGCACACTGAGGCCCTGTTCACACTAGTGCATTTTTGTTTTAAAACAGCATTTTAAAAGGAAAACGATCCTCGTCTACACTGGCGTTTCAGAAACGATCTCCATGTACACTATATGATCAAAAACGCATGTCACATGACACGTTCATGCACACTGGGCGTCCGCGTACAAGTGTAAACAGTTGCCTCTTATGCATGTAGGCATCTGCAGTATTAAAAAATGCAGAGTTTAACTGCACAATGGATGCTAAAATGACAACAAAGCCAGCAAAGATTGCAGTTCAGTCTCCATGTTATTGTTTACACGGTCGTCAAGGATACACAGAGCGAACGTGGGCAGCAACACCATCGTTTTCAAAAGTCTCAGTTTTGCTTATAAAAAAATAATCATGTAAGAATAAAGAATATAAGCACACTCAATGGCCATTTCAAAACCTAGTAAGCTGCCTATCAAGACATAATTTTTGGCATCATAGGCACAGTTGCCTAAAAAGACTGTCTAAAATCTGTATCTTTATTAGAAGAAAACCAACAAAAGCAAACATTCTGATTCAATTCAAGAGATTCAAGATTCAAGAAGTGTTCAGATTTGTTGTTGTACTTACGTTCTCATAATCTTTCATGGTCAGAGCTTTGGCTGGAGACATCCTCTGTCCTGGAAACAGAGGCGCTGCAGATGACAAGACAACAGACAGACGAATGAACAAACATGCTTCTGTTCACTCCAGAAATGATCATTGTCTCACTTAGTATTTCAACCTTTGAGGCTTTGATGAAAATCTGATTATGACCATGTGGTTAGGTACGCAAGGACAGACTTCAGAGAGAAATACAACAAGTGTGTGAGACCATGTGTGTATCTTCATTAGAGATTTAAAGGTAAAAGGCTGGAGGGAGGATCAAAATATCTGCTGCTTTTCATCTCATTCTTTTACACAACAGTCTCTATAACTCAACAGAGTATACAGTCCTAAATGTGCTTACAAGTACACATATCTAAGTGCTTAAAACAATCTGCAAAATAGTTAAAAAGCATAAAGTGTAGCTCATAATGCATCAATATATTTAATTATTTATTTGTGTATTCATATTATGTTCTGCAAGATCCACGATTGTTGTGGTCGGTCAGTGTCACTACTTTAAGCAACAAGAGAGGATGAATTTGATCCAATATCTTGATGTATTGAATTGTGACATGTATCAATATCAATCGTGAGACAGCTGGCGATACCCAGCCCGAGTCATGTGGTGCTCACAGGATTATATTAAAAGATACGAGGGAATGTGTACCTGTCACGTTGTCCATGCTGAAATCGCTGCTGCTCAGAGACTCTGGCAGTCTGGAAATACTGCAAAATAAACACACACACAACACAAAAAGACAAACATAAGTTACACACTCCGACAACATAAGCAAAACATCAAGAAAAATACACTAAACCACAACAAATCCCAAACCTGTCAGCAATCATCTATGAAACAGGTGCAAATATCCAGCGGTTACACTGAATACAACAGCGTCTATTCTATTTTACTATGCAGCTCATAGAAACACACACAAACACTGTGAGAATGGACAATGCATATGTCTGTGGATGCTATTCATAACCCAACCTCAAGGCTGGGAACCGGAGCAGAAATAATGTGTGTGTGTGTGTGTGTGTGTGCTATCATAACTTTAAACTGCAGCTCTGGCTACAAGCGAGAGCATGATGTAAGCAGGCTGTCAGAAACTAATGTGAATGTACATATCACAGCATGTTTATGTCGTGTGTGTGTATGTATGTGTGTGTGTGTGTGTGTGTGTGTGTGTGTGTATTTGCTGTGACTCTTGGCTTCCTAACAAGTTCAATCCCCTTTGCTCCTCTGACAGTCATCCAGACCTATGGCAAGCCCATTTGGACACTCAGCACACTGAACTTACATAAGATGGAGCAGCTGTCAAACAGAAGAGTCTCGAGAGTCAAAGCATTCTGCATTATTTAATTTCTTATAAGCAATATGCACAACAATTTTTACGACGCTCAAAGTTTAATGCAAAGGGAGATTTTATTTTATTTTTTTTTTTTTACAAAAATCTCTTTTTATGGACTACAACAAACGGCTGGTAGGGACTACAACGAGCTTCTTCCTGGGTTGGTGACATCACAAACCACAACATTTACATAAACCCCGCCCCCCAAGAACACGCAACAAAGGGGGCGAGGCCATGTTGGGCTGCTTTAATGAAGAGGAAGAGTTGTTGTAGTAGAGTGTTGTTGTCATGCCATCATTTTATGCCGGACTGCTTCACAAACGAGGGTCAATTCAACACTGGATTTGCACAAAAGATTAACATGACGGCACATGCTAGTCGATGAGTTGAATCAACTCCACAGCAACTACATAAATTTATCCACTAACCATTCAGAAACGTCCAGTTTCATTCTAAAAGTTGTAACTTCTTCCTGAGTCTCTCCATCAGTGTCCGACTCCGGTTTGAACAATGTAAGGCTGAACACCGTTACTGACAATCCTCATTTTGGCTGCGTGAGATTCTCCAGCTTTGTTGTTGTTGAGCAACGAAGCGCGAGCTGTTAAAGCTCCGCCCTCTTCTGGAAAGGGGGCCGGGAGCAGCAGCTCATTTGCATTTAAAGGAACACACACAAAACAGTGTGTTTCTTCTCACACCCAAGGGGCAAATTTGACAAGCTATAATAAATAATCTGTGGGGTATTTTGAGCTGAAACTTCACAGACACATTCTGGGGTCACCAGAGATATTACATCTTGTGAAAGGGGCTTAATAGGTCCCCTTTAATAATAATGATAATTTTAATAGACTTTTAAATCTGATACTGAAGAATAAATTATCAGTCCATCTCCAGTTTAAAACCATTCAGCAGAATTTTCTCTCTAATCAGCTAGAAAATGTGTAAAAAGTACATATCAGCATCAGCCACTTAAAAACCCCAACACAACCCTAAAATCATCCTATTTCTGTTTACATAACAGTAACAGAAACAAAAATGCAGCCTAAAAATATAACAACTTCCATAATATACATTTAGCACTCAATAAATCACAATCATGTAGAATAAACAATGCATCTGTTTATTGTAATCGACAGTATTTTGAGCAGGATAGATGGAGCCAAACGGATGCACCACCTTCGGCCTTTCCACAACACAACACATCACAGCCAAACAACTTCCTCTTCTCACGTTTTCCTGCACTGTTAGCATTGTGCTAGCCACAGGAAGACACATAAACTATTATATAACTGTTTCATAGGTATACATAGGAGTCAGAGTTTCAGAAACATCTGAATTGGTTAAAAGCTGCTATCAGATGTCAGGGAATTAAGCAGCTGACTGATATCAGCTTTCATCTTGTGTTTCCCCCACAGGCTTACCAGCTGCTTTATAAAAGTGACACTACAATGACACAACCATCAGGACAGCACAGACTGATCTCTAACTTGACCATCAAATCCAAGAGTCCTTCAACTCTTGACCATTAAAGACCTCCTGAACTTGACAAAGTCATAAAGCATCATAACAGTGATCTAATGCAAATCTACACATCTACAGCACTAACTCTATACACAAACAGAACAGGTGTAACAATGTAATAACCTACCTACATCAGTGCTTCATGGTCACATGGCCACAAAAAGGTAAAAGACAGATATTAGCGCGTGAGATAATAAACAGGAGCGCTTTTCCGCTATGTGCCGTTTCCAGGAAGGAAGCAGTGTGTTTTCTTCTTTGACAGCGCATGATCAACATATAACTGCAGCCAGACTCTCTCTCTCTCTCTCTGTCTGTCATCATTACTCAACAACACAACTAATGCCACTTCAGAGACAGAAACTAAATGTGAACTGCATTCTGTGCACCAATAAACTAAATAATCTAAATAAAATCCTCTCGTCTGGTTGCATTGCATTCAATGCAAACGACTTACTACATGCACTTGTATTTAATACAAAATATAAACAATTTAATGCATTGCACAAAATGTTGTTACTCCATTTTAATCATCTAATGAGCCCTCCTGTCAAGGTTTGTTGATCATGGATTGTGCACGTAGACTGTCCAAGGTATTTTTAATATGCATTTGACCCCTCCTGAACACAGTAAACAATGTCAAAAACAGCCTCGTGTGCCAAGATGATTTAGAGATCAAGTCCCTGCTATATTTAACACAGAGGGTCATGTGTGTTTTGTTTTTAACACGGTGTCAATGAGACTCAAAGTAAGACCAACAACAAAGCTGAATTCATTTCAGACTTTATCAGACTACTCAATTTAAACACAAAATAATAAACATTCATAAGTATACACATATTATAACCATATTGATTTATGAATTAAAACTGAATCAGTCTTTGCAGCTGTCAAGAATACGCATTAACTGTCAGGACTGATGAAAGTAAAAAACAAAAGCATCCATGCGTAATTTCTGAGATAATACTCGTATTCACTAAGGAAATCAGCGGTTACATTAAGTCATACAAATCTTAAAGAAATGTATCGTATGTCTTTGGAGAATAGTTTAATGTGCTGTAACAGAAACATATTCATATGCTCACGGTGGTTAACATTAGCTCATATCTAACTTCATTTATTAAGGTGACTACCAGTAAACATATTGAAATTCTAATGTTGAATAAACAGAATAAGAAAACTATTGTTGTGGTTAAATTAAATATTTCCCTTCAAGCTAACATGCTAACGCTACCTGACAGACTCTGACAGAAATTTAAAAAAAAAAATAAACCGCTTCACCTCAGATTGATGTCAAACGGCAGCGTTTGATCCTCTCCGACCACAGAATCCATTCTGGATCAAAATAATAGCGTCTTGTTTTATCTGTGAACAATATTTCTCTCAAAACATGATGTCCGTTGTGTTATTTTTGAACTGTGAGCGGTAGATTATGAATGTAATTTCAAAGCAGACGTTGGAACCGCCATTTTAAAATCCGTGACATCACCATACGAGCTCGCGCAAAGTTTAAGAAGTTGGGCGGTTCACAAAATTCCGAATGGGACTGCTTGCCTTATAAATATTAATTAGGTAGTGTTGAATACTATTGGGAAATTTATACATATTAATTATATTATGCTGATATCGCCTGGTAACCTTCCAATGGCGAGGGATTATGTCGTAAATATTAAGAAGGTTTCGTGGCGAAAACCGCTCTGCGTTGCTGAGGCGTTCAAGTATGCATAATCTCCCCAGATGATTGGACAGATACGGTCGAAAGACCGCCTCTGCTTCACTCTTATTGGCTGTCGAGTCAATTATTAAGCGTCAGGCTGTACGCAAAGAAATAGCTGCGTCCTCCAGAGGCTAATGTTTTATTTTTGTTATCAAATCCGAACGTAGTTTGTAAAGAGATTATTTGCTGCCATCTGCTGGCAGGAGCTAAATACAGACTCAGAAGAGCTATAACTTCCAAGAATAGTTGATATAAAAAGCTAGCGTACACTTTTTACATTTAAATAATAGAACATGTTAGAAGAACGAAAAGGTATTTCCTCAAGTAAAAATGTCAAGCTAATCTCATTCCATATTTCTACAACAGCTATAGGCTATATTACATGACAGGGAAAGGAAGTTTAAACTGCTTTCACTAACCAAGTGAGGGTTTATTGAGAAGTTCAACAGTTAAAGTTAAAATAGTTGTAACTCCGACACTGAGATGGTCACTAGTTAAATGAGATGGTCAAATAATGTATAATAACTCGGGCAGCTTGGTTATGACAAAAGTAGGTGTCGCAGCACTGGACAGAAAGTGCTTTCCTCCAGAAGTCTGTGCTCATGTGACCAAGATTCATATCATATGGCATATCACAGCTTATAGAAGTGGTCTCCATCATGCTTTCTTAATAATACAAAGATATGAATGAATGAGCAGCTCTATTTCAATAGCAACTTTATGTGGCCTATTCACACCAGTTTTGATCTTGATGTTAAAGATGCCAAATGAAAGCCAATCCTCAACACAATATAGTAGTTTGTAGTATACTTTTGAAACCAAAGCAGTGCTGGCACATTTGCAGATGAAGTACCACTTCTGTATCTCTTAGAATGGTAAATGACATGAAATATAAGACATGAAATGACATCCTATAGCTTACTTTCAACAATGTCCATTGATATGCTATCAAAATTCTACTTAGTTTTTCAGGAAATCTGTCCAAAGTGACAAAAACAAAGGCAAGAATAAAAAATTTAAAAAAAGCATTTTATTATAGTAAGATGTGCTAGGTGTAATGTAATAAGTTTTTACTCAGCAGTAAGTTAAAACAGTAAATCTGCACTTACTATAATATTCTATAGCTCTTACACTTGCACACTTGTTATTTTCATTGTCACGTCATATTTACTTCACAAAGACCTCCTTTTTGATCCCAGCATTCATAGCAGTCCAGAGAGAATCCTTAAATGACAAAGTGACAGAGAGAGACATTCAGTGCATCCTTATGTACTTTGCAAAATATTAAATATGCTATTAAAAATGCTTTCTATACCCCCAGAGAAAAGGATGAAAAAAACGAGCAATGGAGACTTGCAACTGCATCTTGTGACAGAACAAGAATGAACAGACAATGTCTCATTTTCAATTTATTACATTTATTGTCAAATCAATTAAAGGAATCCTTGCTGTAAGTAGGCTACGAAAGTACTGAAAGTGTGGGATATCTGAGAAGTGGACTGAAAATAGATAGAAACTATAGTCAACGTAAAGTCCCAAGATTGAAAAAAACAAAGCCTGTGTGTTAAAAGGCGAATGTGGACACGTGTGGTCGGGATGTCTGTGTGCTTTTGTGAAACGTGTGTCTGACTGTGGTTATGTGGGCTTTACTGAGTAAGAAAAAACAACCCAATCTCCTGGAAATGCTTGCTCTTTAAATGGCGTGCTCTTTAAATGAAAGTCATCTTTTTACGAAAATTCACCTGTTGACTGCCTAGCAACAGCATTCTAACCAACACAATCAGCTGACACATTCCAGCAGCTTATTTATGGTCATGTAAGTAGGCGTATATATAAGTGTATATTGTCTTGTGTATGTTTTTTTGTAGGTCTATATATAGTTTACATGGTCTGTTGACTAGTATAATGTGCTTTAAAGGGTTAGTTCACCCAAAAATGGAAAATTTGGTCCCTCATGTAATTTCAAACCTGCTTGATGTTCATTTTCTTATAAATCTAAGATATTTTAATTAAATCTGAGAGCTTTCTGTCCCTCCACTGACAGTCACAGAACTACCACTCTGACACTTTTCTGAAGAGACATTACTTTAACTGTATGATGAACAGATTGAGTGTTTCTCATTTCTTATTTGTGTATCCTTGTTTCCTTTCCTCGTGTCTTAGCTCCACCCTTATTAGGATGCGAGGGAAGAATACACCTGTGTATCCTCGCTCATGACTCCGCAGGAAGCTTCCTCGCTCCTTGTTCCTCACGGTAGAGATGTCCTTAAAGATGGCTGAATTCAATCAGTTTCTGGGTCATGAGCTGGAGGACGGAGGAGCGAGGAAACAAGGAAGCATCAGTCGAAGTATTGAGAAGCACCCATTGAATTTAGGCTTTTATTCATATAAAGATTCATCAACACGCACATCAGTTGTGGTAAACGGAAGCTCAAGCATGCTTCCTTGATGTGTGCGAGAACCAATGAGGTTCATTCACGTGTTACGCAGCAAGTTTGAGCTTCTGATTCTGTTCACTAATCAATGTTTATATGTGAATAAAAGCCTAAATTAATTCAATCTGTTCATCATATAAAGCAATTGTGTCTCTTCAGAAAATTTGGACTAAACCATTCAATTCATATGGATTAGTTTTACGATCTCTTTATAAACTTTGTGAAGCAACAAGTTACTTGCGTAGCTGTCAGTGGAAGGACAGAAAACTCTCAGATTTCATTAAAAAGATCTTCATTTGTGTTCAAACTTCATTTGAGTTGAGGTCTTACGGGTGTGGAATGACATGAGGGTGAGTAATTAATGACAATTTAAATTTTTGGGTGAACTATCCCTTCAAGTGCGCTTCATTAATCCTTTCTAATTTAATAACTAAAATCATATTTTTTATATGAAAATAAAAAAATCAGTTTGGACATTTATACATTTTCTTTCAAATTGTCATCAAAGGCATTATTTCAGAGAATATACTGTAGATTGTGTTAATCAGTTCATGTGGACTGGAACACTGGGGTTTCATGTCTGGATACGTATGGCTGATTTTCTATTCTTTCCTTGAATGGTGCTTATAATAAAATAATAATTTAAATAATAATTTCAATACACTTCAATACACATTTCTTACTTCCATGACTTTAAAGATAAGCAAATGATTTCAGACAATACAAGATTTCTTTATAATGCACTGTAATTTATTAAATTGCTGCTGATGCGGGTCCTTGCTGCTAGATTCAGTGCAGCAGGAAGTAGGAGAGCAGAGAACAGCAGAGGAACAGGAAGCTCTGGGAGACACTCTGAGCACCGTTACACAGGTTCCCCGCACAACATTTGATGTTTCCATCAAGTCCTAAAATCTTTCCTGGCTCCAGATCACAGGCAGATTTAGAGGCACATCCTTTCGTAGCCACTGACTGATGTGAAGACGGTTCTGTTAAGAAGAATGAAAACAAAATCGGTAATAGGGAAATAATTGTCTATTAGAAGAAACTACTACAAACTTCCATTACTAAATTCTTACTGAATGCAGTAAAGCAGTAGTCTTCATTCTCCCAACAACTGATTGTTTTTGAGCAGTCCACCTCATCACAAGTGAAACATGTCTTTCCATTGAGGATGTGAGAGAATGAACCTGCAATAAATATTTTCTTCTTTTTATTTATTTATTATAAAATAACATTGCAATCAAACAACGCAGCTGTGGGATTTACACTGAAGTGCATTGGAAAAAATCTAGCTACATTAAGTGCAAAAGCTGCCAATTTTGCCAGATTTATCATAAATAAGTATTCCAAAAATATCTTGTGCTCAGTGCATTAGTCAGACTTGTAGAGGTGTGTGTATGTAGAAGGTGGTCGAGCATCAGTCTCTTGTTTTTGATGTGGGCTACCCTCAGCCAGTGGAGTGACAAAAAACCCTCCCTTATTTGAGCAGACATAAAAGGAACTTTTCCTTAAAGGGTTAGTTCACCCAAAAATGAAAATTATGTCATTTATTACTCACCCTCATGTCGTTCCACACTCGTAAGACCTTCGTTCATCTTCAGAACACAAATTAAGATATTTTTGATGAAATCCGATGGCTCAGTGAGGCCTCTATTGAGAGCAAAGTCACCGTCTCCTCTCAAGATCCAGAAAAGTACTAAAAACATGTGACTACAGTGGTTTAACCTTAATGTTATGAAGCGTCGAGAATACTTTTTGTGCACCAAAAAAAACAAAATAACGACTTTATTCAACGATATAGTGATGGCCGATTTCAAAACCCTGCTTTGAAGCTTCACAAATCTTTTGTTTTGAATCAGTGGTTCGGAGCGTGTATCAAACTGCCAAACTGTTGAAATCACATGACTTTGGCAATCTGAATCTGAATCACATCCGTATCAAAGCAGGGTTTTGAAATCGGCCATCACTAGATATTGTTGAAAAGTCATTATTTCGTTTTTTTGGCGCACAAAAAGTATTCTCGTCGCTTTATAACATTAAGGTTAAACCACTGTAGTCACATGAACTGTTTTAAATATGTTTTAAATATGGATCTTGAGAGAAGACGGTGACTTTGCTCTCAGTGAGCCATCGGATTTCATCAAAAATATCCTAATTTGTGTTCAGAAGATGAAAGAAGGTCTTATGGGTGTAGAACGACATGAGGGTGAGTAAATGACATTATTTTCATTTTTGGGTGAACTAACCCTTTCATAAAATAATAAATTAACTTTATATTTATTTAAAGTTTATATTTATTAACTTTATAATTAAACGTTATATTTATTAAGTCAATGAGGCCCATCAATTATTTAGTTACAAAATTCATTTTTGGTTGAACTATCCCTTTAATTATGCTGTACCAGTTTATCTATATAACAATATCTAACAATATCTTACATATAGCATATTCCCTTAATTATACTTAGTTCATGGTCAAACAAAGGATGATACCTGAAGTTTGTCGATTGCAAAGGTTGGTGTAGCAGCATTTGGAAATATGTTCTATTGTCCAGCAACCTGTGCCAAGAGACCAGCTTTTACATTCATGTGGCATAGCACACCCATAAGATACGGTTACCTCTCTCATGCCTACATGAAAAGAGAAATGAATTAATGAGCAGCTCTGGTTCATACATGTACATGATACACCGAGGTCAGTTATGACAAATGAAGACTGAACATTTTTAATACTGCTTTATTCTTTACTTTATTTTATACTACTGTATTCTTTTCAACAAAGAGATGCCTCACATCTACAGAAGATGAGAATTTGTTTTGTCATACACGTTATAGAACGACTCCATATAGTAATAACAGTATTTTAGTTTTATTTAAATGTAGAGTTTTTGTTTTTGTCCAAACCAGCTGTTTCATACTACAACTAGAAAAAAAAAAGTTGTGAAAATGTCTTTCATGCTGTTAAGAACCCTTCATGAATTAGAAAGCATGAAATTGTTTTCAAGAGAATGATTGTCACCGTTTTCTTTTTTAAACCAGGCAAGTGTTTACATTTCGAACTGTTGCTTGTCTGATGTGACAAAGTGAATGTGGTGTGGCTCAGTTAGTTTTTTTCCATAGTTAAAGCCACAACCACATTTTTTTTTTTTTTTTTTCTATTTTTCTGTATATAAAAACATTATAAGTCTATGAAATGGGCCCATTTTGTATTTTTTATTCATTCATTCATTCATTCATTCATTCAGGGACAACATTAATAATACATAGCTAATCAATGTTAAAATCATTTAGTCCCAGGGCAGGTTGATGTTCAAAAATATCAATACATAAATACAATTTTTTAACACTAAAATCCCTATAAATGTTCACAAGTAAATGTGTGTGTCTAAATTTTCATTTTGCCATCATCATGATATGTGAATAAACAGGCTATAAAGATGATGGAGTACAATACCGTTGCCGGTGCATGCAGCGTGTTTGTTAACAGGCCTCGGGATCCTGTCCTGTTCCCGTTGCAAGTTATCTGCCTTTTCTCTATAGGGTCCTATCACAATAAAATACAAAATTGAAATTTTTTTTTTTTAAAAAGTAGCACTATATCTCTCAAATAACATTTTTGATAATTTTATAATTATTTTAACTTATAATTCATTGAGAGCATACATGGAATTTTTAAGTTCATTTAGAGTAAAATGAAGTAGTGATGGAAAAAAATATTGAAAATAAGAAAAGGTGACCAGTTACATGACTTAAGTTATACAATTTTCCATATGCTTTGATATACATTTTATCCTAAAATCGTGATGATGAAGGGAAAAAAAACAAAAAAACATGCATATATGCATCTACCCAAATTCTATCTAAGATTTCAGGAAACCTGACCAAACTGGACTAGAAAAAAAAAAAGGCAAGAATATCATCTGGTGAAAAAACAAACAAAAGAAGTAAGAAAGATGCGAGGTAAATGTACTTCCTGTTAGCAAGTAAATTATAACAGTGCAAGTAAACAAGTAAATTACAAATTCAATATTTACAAGTAAATTATAACAGAACAAGTGCATTTCATCATACTCAACTTACCAAAGTATTCTATTGTTTTTGTACTTCTGCAACTGGCATTGGAACATGTCGTCTCGCTTGAACAATAACCGGGTTGTTGATCCGTGCATTTATAACAGTACAGAGAGAATCCTTTAATGACAAAGACACAGAGAGAGACATTCATTGAATCATTTACACCCACAAATATATTTAATACGCTGTGTTTACTGTACCTCCAGTGAGAAGAATGAAAAGAAGAGCAATGGAGACTTGCAGATGCATCTTGTGAACAAGAATGAACACAATGTCTCATTTTCCTTTTATGTCTGCTCAAATAAGGGAGGGTTTTTTGTCACTCCACTGGCTGCCAGTAGCCCACATCAAAAACAAGAGACTGATGCTCGACCACCTTCTACATACACACACCTCTACAAGTCTGACTTCTGCAGTCAGCAAATGCTGCATTGTGGCACAACGTCACTGTCTAGAATTTTGACATTCTCAGTCACACATTCAAACCACAACGATTTATAATTGAGTGATAAATCACAAATATTTTCATTATATTATACTAGCTGTGTTACAAGTGTGACCAATTACATTTGTGATCATTTAGAATTGCTTAAGTGTTGCCTTAAGTTCTGTAATGCGTTGCAACAAAGTCCTTAGTAATCATTTAGCCCTAAAAAAAATTAAGGGATCAAAACAGATCCCTTAAGTCATCTGCTGAACTCAAACACGAAGGATGATTTCATGTTAACTGAGGATGAGCAAGTACCGATGTGCATTTTTAGTGATCGAAATAAGCCTGTTGAAAGTATGACGTAAAACTAGGGGCGCCGTAAAATAAGGAAGGAAAATAAATAAATTGTAAATGTAAAATAAATTGTGTAAGAAAAACTGGTCAAATTCTGTTGGATTGAGCTACAAAAACAGATACATTTTGCAATATTTACCTAAATAAGCTTAAAGGGTTAGTTCACCCAAAAATGAAAATTCTGTCATTTATTACTCACCCTCATGCAGTTCCACACCCGTAAGACCTTTGTTAATCTTCGGAACGCAAATTGAGATATTTTTGTTGAAATCCAATGGCTCCGTGAGGCCTGCATAAGGAGCAATAACATTTCCTCTCTCAAGATCCATTAATGTACTAAAAACATATTTAAATCAGTTCATGTGAGTACAGTGGTTCAATATTAATATTATAAAGCAACGAGAATATTTTTGGTGCGCCAAAAAAAAATTGATTGAGCATTAGTGATGAACACCTGCTGTTAACAATCATTTAAGGAAAGAGAAACACAATAACAACAACTGAGTTCAGCCACAGCCTTAGATGAAATCAACTGAAGATAAAAGACTCAAAATCTCTCAAGATCTAATTAAACAACTCCACAAACAGCATTACCAGCTTCACTTGTTACTAACCAGATTTACTTTATTTTCACATGTCTACAGAAGTCCTTATTGAGAATTAAAGGGTTAGTTCACCCAAAAATGAAAATTCTGTTATTAATTACTCACCCTCATGTTGTTACACACCCGTAAGACCTTTGTTCATCTTCTGTACACAAATTAAGATATTTTTGATGAAATCCGAGGGCATCTGATCCACACATAGGCAGCAATGTCATTGCACCTTTTGACATACAGAAAGGTAGTTGAAAACATGGTTAAAATAGTCAACTTGACTGCAGTGGTTCAACCGTAATGTTATGAAGTGACGAGAATAATTTTTGTGCACAAAAACAAAACAAAAATAATGACTTTATTCAACAATTTGAACCATTGTTTTTGCACACAAAAAGTATTCTCATCGCTTAAGGCATAACATTAAGGTTGAACCACTGCGGTCACAACTATTTTTTCTCTGCGGCAATTAGCTGCTTTTATATGATGTTGTAGTCATTGTTAGCCTGATTGCATCCAGAGCAATTAATTATATATTTGGTCATTTATACATTTTGTTTTTTTACCATCCCTGTGAAACTAAAGCATGAGAAGGAAGTGTTGCAGCAAACAGTTGTCTGGAATGATTTTAAACCCATGTAGTGCATAAAAAATTGAGCTACTGTATTATTTAGATACACACAGACATCAAGAATCAGAATATGCATCTCAACAATGGTGATAAAAAAATGCTTCATGCTGCAATGCATGCTGGGTATCACCATAGTACAAAACTCCCATCATGCACCGCAATATCAATAATTATTGTCACCACTGTAACAATTGTTCATTTTCAGCAGTGAAGCATGACGATGGCGAGAGATTCGAGAGATTTGTTAAATGGGATTTGTTTTTCTTCTACTTCTGTAGCAGTCAAACCTCGGTAAAGAAGCTAAAGAAAAAGAAAGAGACCTCTTTGTAATGTTTATTTCTAATGGCTTTTCAAGCTGCTCTGCTTCTTCAATCTTTTGATTCAACAATGCGCAAGTGTTTACTGTGAAACACTACCGCACTTGCTTAAAAGCAAATTATTTTAAAAACATAAAAGGGTCAAGAGCCCAACTAAAGCAAACACTGACCCTCATGATGGTGCCATCATTTTTTGGCCAATAAAACATCAACATCTAAACATCTGTTAATTCTCAATAAGAACTTCTGTAGAAATATAACAGTCAATCTGGTTAGTAATAGGTAAAGCTAGAAAAGCTGTTTGTGGAGTTGTTTAATCAGATCTTGAGAGATTTAATGTCTTTTCAGTTGATTTCATCTAAGGATTTGGCTGTCTCTAAAACATTTCAGTTGTAGTTCTTGTGTTTCTCTTTTCGTCATTGATTCTGCTTGTTAACAGCAGGTGTCCATCATTAATGCTCAATCATCACTTAATTAATTCCTTAATTATGTCATTAACTTTAACTCTGCTTCAGTGTTACTTTAACACTATTTAGAGAGGGACCATATGTACTCTGAGCAGAGTTAATTCAACTCTGGGGATTTTGCTGTGTATAATAAAATAATAATTTAAGGAATAATTTGTTGTATTTGTTTTATTATTTCAATACACTTCAATACACTCATGACTTAGATAAGCAAATGATGTCAGACAATACAAGCTTTCTTTATAACGCACTGTAATTTATCAAATTGTTCCTGATGCGGGTCCTTGCTGCTAGATTCAGTGCAGAAGGAAGTAGGAGAGCAGAGAGCGGCAGAGGAACAGGAAGCTCTGGGTGAGACTCTCTGCACCGTTATATGTGGATCTCTGGGTGACACTCTGAACACTGTTACATGCGGAGCTCTGGGTGACAATCTGAGCACTGTTATATGTGGAGCTCTGAGTAGCACCGTTACACAGGTTCCCCTCACAGCATGTGATGTTTCCATGAAATCCTAAAATCTTTCCTAGCTCCTGATCACAGGCAGATTTCGATGCACATCCTTTCGTAGCCACTGGCTGATGTGAAGACGGTTCTGTTAAAAAAGAATGAAAACAGAAGTGGAGTCCATCACAGAGGTTATGTGCCAAACACATCTAAACTGGATGTGTCTAAAACATTTCAGATTTTTGCCATCATATTTTTATAATGACAACTGAGGTCAAAATTGGTAATGGGGAAATAACTGTCTATTAGAAGAAACTACTACAAACTTCCATTACTAAATTCTTACCGTATGCAGTAAAGCAGTAGTCCTCATTCCCCCAACAACTGATTGTTTTTGAGCAGTCCTCTTCATCACAAGTGAAACATCTCTTCCCACTGGGGATATGAGAGAACGAACCTGCAAGAAATATTTTCTTTTTATTTCTTTATTATAAAATATAACATTGCAATCGAACAACACCTCAGCTGTGGGATTTACATTAAAGTGCATTGGAAAAAATCTTGCTACATTTAGAGCAAAAACTACCAATTTTGCCAGATTTATTATAAGTAAGTATTCCAAAAATATCTTGTGCTCAGTGCAGACATCAGACTTGTAGAGGTGAGTGTATGTAGGAGTGGTTCAAGCATCTCTTGTTTTTGATGTGGGCTACAGCCAGTGCAGTGACAAAAACCCTACCTTATTTGAGCAGATATAACAGGAACCTTTTCTTAATAAAATAATATAATAAATGAACTTTGTATGTTATATATATATATATATATATATATATATATATATACAGTAGCGTGCAAAAGTCTTTTTCACCCCCCAAAAAGGGTTTTAAGCCAGTTATTTATATATTTATATCTTTTGCTGTAGTGTGTCAGTAGGAAATAGTCAGTAGTTCACAAACATTCATTTTGCCATTAATTGTAATAATCCAGTGAGATTTTTGAATGCACAATAAGTCTGACAACAGCCGGAGATCTGATCTCATAAATAAAATCCATTTATGACACTGTTTTTGAAAGCATCCTCACTTTACAGCATTTTAACACAAGTGCCTAAAACTCTTCACAGTACTGTAGCTTTGCAAGTCGGTTTCTTCAAGCATCTTGGAGTCACGGCCACAGTTCTTCTGGATTTAGTTTGTCTCAGTTTCATCTGTTTCTTCATGTAATCACAGACAGATTCAATGATGGTGAGATCAGATCTCCGAGTGGAGCACCGACTGTTGTCAGACTCTATGTGTATTCAAAGATCTCACTGGATCATTACAATTAATGGCAAAATGAATGTTTAGAAATGTGACCTCACATTTCCTATTGACACACTACAGCAAAAGATATAAATATCTGGCTTAAAACCCTTTTTGGGGGGTGAAAATACTGACGTGCCTTAGACTTTTGCACAGTACTGTATATCATTTTTTGTCAAATATAACATTGCAAATTTGCAATCAAACAACATGTCCTCAGCTGTGCACTGCAAAAAAATTTAGCACAAAAACTAAAAAGGATAAAGGATGATACCTGAAGCTATTGCAAAGGTCAATTGCACAGGTCGATTGCAAAGGTTGGTGTCGCAGCATTTGGAGCTATGTTCTATTGTCCAGCAGCCTGTGCCAAGAGACCAGCTTTTGCATTCATGTGGCATAGCACACCCATAAGATACGGTTTCCTCCGTTATGCCTACATAAAAAGAGAAATGAATGAATGAGCAGCTCTGGTTCATACATGTACATGATACACCGAGGTCAGTTATGACAAATGAAGACAGAACACTATTTTAATACTACACTCATCTTTTCAACAAAGAGATGCCTCACATCTAAAAGAAGACAAGAGAATTTTTTTGTAATACACGTTATAGAACAACACATATAGTAATAATAGTACTTTAGTTTTTTTTTAAATGTAGAGTTGTGAAAATGTCTTTCATGCTGTTAAGAACCCTTCAAAAAATGGTGACTGCTATATAATAAAATTTTTATACATGATTAGTTTATCAAAAAACACAACTACTTTTGAAGGGTCATCAATAGAGAAAGATGCTTTGGCACACAGAATCGTGTAGTTACGGCACACTGCGGACAAAATGCCCTGAAATTGTTTGTCCTCAGTGTGATATCTACTGTTTTTTCTTTCTTTCAGAACATTCAGAAAGCATGAAATTGTTTTCAAGCAAATCCAAATGTTTGTCACTGTAATTTTACTTGTTTTTAAATTGAAACCTATTTTCACAAATCATTTTTGATGCAAAAATGATTTAAGGAAGATGTACCATATTTGAACTAGGGAAATTAATTTCTCAAAGTGCCGACCAAACTCCATAAAGTTTGAGAACAAAGGACCAGGTGGACACAGGAGAGTTGGGCGTAGGACCAGCCCAAAACCCAAATCTGATTGGTTAAAACACTCGGAAGGATGGAGCTAACAGACCTGTATAAAAACTAATGCCACACATTTTAGCATTGCTTTTTGCCTTGGCTTTTCGCTGACTCGTGCGGACCGACCATCGTCCTGTCTGCGCGTTAAACCTCTTCAAGAGCTCACTAAAACTCATCAACTTCCCTGCAAGAACCTTTGTTGAACCAAAGACTATAGAATAACACAAGATGCCTTACTCTTATTGTTTTAAAAGGGAGAAAGTGCAACGCGCAATATGGCGCCTTCTAAATAAGAGCCAATCGCCGATTGGTAAAGTCATCGCGTCACTGCAGCGGCCGTTAGAAGCTCCGGTTCCTATAGAAACAGTCACAGGCACACCTCCGAAATGAAACGCGCATTTAGGACTGCGCATGTGCATTAGCTTGATCTAGCCTGAAAAATACAGTTTTTTGTTCGTTTAGAAACAAAATGTATGAGACAGTTGTTGTCAGATTTCATCTGTGATTTCAAATATGAAATTTAATCGAAAGCTTGGCAAACAGCTTTGGAGAATTTGATTTTTCCCCATTCAAAGAGATAGGAGCTGCACTTGAATGCCTGAGAAGCGTTTCAAAGATGGCCACCGAGTGAAGGGGACTTTGTCTTTAAGGGGACTTTGGTTGAACTTCGCCAAAGAAGACTCGCTCAAAGTCCTTTGTTTCAAGCAAATTATCGAGACGCAGAGAAACAACACGTAACCGGCAACCGATCCACGAAGATTTCCTTCCTGAAAAGGCAAAAAACTCCACTCACCATCGGAACTCCTGACCGACCTCCAGCCAAGCAGCACCGCAAAGATTCCTTCAACTACGTCACGAAGGGAACACACGCTTACAGGAGAATCCCACACGCAAGTAACAGTCTCCTAAATTTTACTGAGCTGGTGCAACTTTTACTTTAAGCAAACGAACTACGGTTGAATTGCTAGTATATTGTGGTCAAAGAATATTGTTTAAAGCTAGACAATTTGGACTCCATTCACCTTCCGATAACAATCTCACCATTTCTCTGTAACTGTATGAATGTGTGTGTTTTCGTTAGATTAGTTTGTGTGTATTAGAGTAGTTCAATAAAGTCTTGTTTTGATTTTCTACATAGATAGTGTCTTGTGCTGTGTGCTTAAAAATCACTGCCTCGATTTTGCTACCTTGCTCATTATCAGTAAATATAGCTTTATATTATTACCGTTGGCCACGGGATAATAATCTGCCCAGAACTGGTGAAATACCCTAACCTCAACTTTTAGGTGGACGAATAGTTGACGAAAAGTGTTAAATATTAATTCTGAATCACTTACATTTTAATTTGGTTCTTCACTGTAATTTAATTATGTTTGAATTATATTGATCCGAGTTCCCTTACATAGACAGACATTTCTGAAAGCATATAAGCACTTTGAGAATGCAAGATGACACTGGTGAGTTCATCAAAACATTTATGGTCACTTTTGACTCCTTTGAATTTTTTTTTTTTCTACTTTTTTATGTATATAAAAACAATATAAGTCTATGGAATGGGCCCATTTAGAATTTGCTTAGTATTTGTATTTTTTCATTCATTCATTCAATCAGGGACAATACACAACAAAAATACATAAAAATCAATGTAAAAAGTGCCAGATTTAGCCAGGGTGGCTAATTTTCTCTATTCCCAGGGCAGGTTGATGCTAAAAAAAAAATGTCAATACAGAAATACAAAATTTTTAACACTAAAATCCCTTAAATTGTTCACAAGTAAACGTGTACGTGCATACATTTTCATTTTGCCATTGTGAGATGTGAATAAACAGGTTATAAAGATGGAGTACAGTACTGTTGCCGGGGCATGCAGCATGTTTGTACTTAATCCGGCTCGGGATCCGGTCCCGTTCCCGTTTCCGGTTATCTGCCTCTTCTCTATAGGGTCCTATCACAATTAAAGACAAAATTGGGGGGAAGAAAAAAAAAAATTATATACACACTGAACAAAATTATAAACGCAACACTTTTGTTTTTGCCCCCATTTTTCATGAGCTAAACTCAAAGATCTAAGACTTTTTCTATGTACACAAAAGGCCTATTTCTCTCAAATATTGCTCACAAATCTGTCTAAATCTGTGTTAGTGAGCACTTCTCCTTTGCTGAGATAATCCATCCACCTCACAGGTGTGGCATATCAAGATGCTGATTAGACAGCATGATTATTGCACAGGTGTGCCTTAGACTGGCCACAATAAAAGGCCACTCTAAAATGTGCAGTTTTATCACACAGCATAATGCCACAGATGTTGCGTGCAATTGGCATGCTGACTGCAGGAATGTCCACCAGAGCTGTTGCCCGTGAATTGAATGTTCATTTCTCTACCATAAGCCGTCTCCAAAGGCGTTTCAGAGAATTTGGTAGTACATCCAACCGTCCTCACAACCGCAGACCGCAGCCCAGGATCTGCACATCCAGCATCGTCTCAGGGAAGTTCATCTGCATGCTCGTCGTCCTCATCGGGGTCTCGACCTGACTGCAGTCGTCGTAACCGACTTGAGTGGGCAAATGCTCACATTCGATGGCGTCTGGCACTTTGGAGAGGTGTTCTCTTCATGGATGAATCCCGGTTTTCACTGTACAGGGCAGATGGCAGACGGCGTGTATGGCGTCGTGTGGGTGAGCGGTTTGCTGATGTCAACGTTGTGGATCGAGTGGCCCATGGTGGCGGTGGGGTTATGGTATGGGAAGGCGTATGTTATGGACAACGAACACAGGTGCATATTGATGGCATTTTGAATGCACAGAGATACCGTAATGAGATAGTGAGGCCCATTGTTGTGCCATTCATCCATGACCATCACCTCATATTGCAGCATGATAATGCACGGCCCCATGTTGCAAGGATCTGTACACAATTCCTGGAAGCTAAAAACATCCCAGTTCTTGCATATGGCCAGGATACTCACCGGACACATCACCCATTGAGCATGTTTGGGATGCTCTGGATCGGCGTATACGACAGCGTGTTCCAGTTCCTCCCAATATCCAGCAACTTTGCACAGCCATTGAAGAGCAGTGGACCAAAATTCAACAGGCCACAATCAACAACCTGATCAACTCTATGCGAAGGAGATGTGTTGCATTGCGTGAGGCAAATGGTGGTCACAACAGATACTGACTGGTTTTCGGACCCCCCCAATACAGTAAAACTGCACATTTTAGAGTGGCCTTTTATTGAGGCCAGTCTAAGGCACACCTGTGCAATAATCATGCTGTCTAATCAGCATCTTGATATGCCACACCTGTGAGGTGGATGGATTATCTCGGCAAAGGAGAAGTGCTCACTAACACAGATTTATACAGATATGTGAACAATATTTGAGAGAAATAGGCCTTTTGTGTACATAGAAAAAGTCTTAGATCTTTGAGTTTAGATCATGAAAAATGGGGGCAAAAACAAAAGTGTTGCGTTTATGATTTTGTTCAGTGTATTTTTTTTTTTTTTTTTTTTTTTAAAGCAGCACTATTTCTCCCAAATGGGACACTTTGGGTTGACATTGTTTGGTATGACATACCTTGTAAAACTTTTTTAAATAACATTTTCAACAATTTTATAACTATCTTTAATATCTTTTAATTAATTGAGAGCATACATGGAATACCTTTTACACAAAAATGAACTAGTGATGCCAAAAATATTGAAAATAAGAAAATGTGAAAAAGTTATACAATTTTCCTTATGCTTTGATATCCTAAAATCATGATGATTGGAGGGAAAAAACAGACATTTGCATCGACCCAAATTCTGATATTTCAGGAAACCTGACCAAACTGCCCTAAAAAAGGGCAAGAATATCATCTGGTGAAAAAACAAACAAGATAAGTAAGATGCTAGGCATTATGTGACAAATGCGAGGTCAACAAATGCCTGCTTTCTCTTTAGTAGTACCAGTAAATTATAACAGAACAAGTGCATTCATCATACTCAACTTACCAAAGTATTCTACTGCTTTTGCACTCCTGCATTTGGCATTTGAACATGTCGTCTTTGAACAATGTTGAGCTTGTTGTTGATTCCGGCATTCATAACAGTTCAGAGAGAATCCTTAAAAGACAAAGACACAGAGAGAGACATTCATTGACCTATTTACACCCACAAATATCTTTAATACGCTGTGTTTACTGTACCTCCAGTGAGAAGAATGAAAAGAAGAACAATGGACACTTGAAGATGCATCTTGGGACGGAACAAAAACAAACACAAGGTTTTGTTTTCCTTTTATGTCTGCTCAAATAAGGGAGGGTTTTGTCACTCCACTGGCTGACAGTAGCCCACATCAAAAACAAGAGCTTCTTGACCACCTTCAGCATACACTCTTCTCTGTAAATAAACAACCTGCTGAAAACTGGATTTGCTAGTTGGTGCAAAAATTGCACAAATTTTTGATTAGAAGTGTAATTAAAATGTTTGATTAAAATTGCCTCAATTGCAAATATATAAAAATTGATGCACCTCTTGATGGAAATAACATCACAACATTTATTTCCATCAAGTGCATCAATTTTTGGTCAAGATGACAATGCAAGAGGTGAGCACTCTGTAAAGTCTCTTCCAGCACATCCCAGAGACTTTCAATGAATTTGAGGTCTGGACTCAATTCATGTGTGAAAATGATTCTTCATGCTCTCTGAACCATTCTTTCACAATTTGAGCCTGATATATATTCAGTGTTCAGTGTCTGTGCTGCTCTGTGTGTGTGCATGCAAGGTCTGAATTCAGTTCTTTCAAGTCTTCTTGCACTCAAATGGTTTAAAATCGCTTGAATGTTTAAACTGACATGACCTAAAACATGTGCAATCCTGAAATAGCAGTCTCCAGTATTGTATGAATCTGCAGTGGTCACGTGGTACAGCAGTCATAGAATCAATTGCTGCCCCCTGTTGAATACACAGCATATCTAATTTGTGCTGGTTGAAGAAAAAAAAAATACTTTGTTGAGTTCAATATGTTTCAAGAATATTAGAATAATTTTTTATTTTTTTATTTTGGTCAGATTGCTAAATTACACCACATGAGACAACATTTTGGTTGTATAATTTATTAAATTTCAGTGTTCTTCTTTAAAATAAATATATGGTAAATAATAATAAAGAAATGTTAGAGCAAAGTTTTGTACACACACACACACACACACACACACACACACACTCACACACACAATCAACACTATGGTAAAATCAAACAGATGTGGCACATGCAGATTTCTGCCTAAAAAAACAACACTGAACGATGACATTCATGAACTCTGTCAATCAAACATCCAGCTCCACAAAAGGTGCAAATGTCACTGCCACTACAATGTGTGGTTCAGAAACTCTTGGATTTCATCAAAAATATCTTAATTTGTGTTCTGAAGTCTTATGGGTGTGGAACGGCATGAGGGTGAGTAATTAATGACAGAAATTTTATATTTGGGTGAACTAACCTTTTAAGAGTGCCAAAACTGTTTGTATGAATTTCATATTAAAATGTACAATATTTGAAAGCTGACACTTTGTTTCATATAAAAAAGTAACCTGCTCTGTCTGTGTATTGTCTGTGTCCTCTTTTCTTTGCGATGTTTTTTCACTGCGTGAGAATATGGATGTGTGGCATGAGAGCGTGAGAACGGTGTCAATTGCGTGAGTCTCACAGTGAATGCATGAGAGTTGTCAGTCTTGATAAAAAGATGATAAATGTATATATCTGTACAGTGTATTTGATATTGACACACCAGTCTGTGTAAGTTTCTCCTGTAGAGTGTCCTGCAGTTGAGTCAGAGCTCTCCTCAGAGTCTCCAGACTCTCATCAGTCTTCATACTGATCTCAGACCAGTTCCTGGTGTTTCTAGAGCTGCACTGGGATGAGTAAATCTACAGCGGGAGAGAGGAGAAATCCTTCAGCATGTCATACGCTGCATTATCATTGATCAGAGAGATGTTGACCGATCTGTAGGAGGTGGAGGTGATCTTCAGTGTGTGAGAGCTGATCCAGCTCAGTGTTAGCTCAGTGATCTCCTGCTCCAGCTCAGACTGGACTGATGAAACCTGCAATGATTAGTCTGCTATTAAAGCAGGAATGACATCCCATTCTTAATCCGTAGAGTTTAATATGGAGTTGGCCCACCCTTTGCAGCTATTACAGCTTCAAATCTTCTGGGAAGGCTTTCCACAAGGTTTAGGAGTGTGTTTATGGGAATTTTTGACCATTCTTCTAGAAGCGCATTTGTGAGGTCAGGCAGTGATGTTGGCGAGAAGGCCTGGCTCACAGTCTCCGCTCTAATTCATCCCAAAGGTGTTCTATCGGGTTGAGGTCAGGACTCTGTGCAGGCCAGTCAAGTTCCTCCACACCAAACTCACTCATTCATGTCTTTATGGACCTTGCTTTGTGCAGTGCTGCGCAGTCATGTTGGAACAGGAAGGGGTCATCCCCAAACTGTTCCTACAAAGTTGGGAGCATGAAATTATCCAAAATGTCTTGGTATGCTGAAGCATTAAGAGTTCCTTCCACTGGAACTAAGGGTCCAAGCCCTGAAAAACAACCCCACACCATAATCCCCCCTCCACCAAACTTTACACTTGACACAATGCAGTCAGGCAAGTATCGTTTTCCTGGCAACCGCCAAACCCAGACTCGTCCATCGGATTGCCAGACAGAGAAGCGTGATTCGTCACTCCAGAGAACACGTCTCCACTGCTCTAGAGTCCAGTGGCGGCGTGCTTTACACCACTGCATCCGACGCTTTGCATTGCACTTGGTGATGTAAGACTTGGATGCAGCTGCTCGGCCATGGAAACCCATTCCATGAAGCTCTCTATGCACTGTTCTTGAGCTAATCTGAAGGCCACACAAAGTTTGGAGGTCTGTAGCTATTGACTCTGCAGAAAGTTGGTGACTTCTGCGCACCTCAGCATGCGCTGACCCCGCTCTGTGATTTTACATGGTCTACCACTTCGTGGCTGAGTTGCTGTTGTTCCCAATTGCTTCCACTTTGTTATGATACCACTAACAGTTGACCGTGGAATATTTAGTAGTGAGGAAATTTCACGAATGGACTTCTTGCACAGGTGGCACGGTACCACACTTGAATTCAGTGAGCTCCTGAGAGCGACCCATTCATTTAACAAATGTTTGTAGAAGCAGTCTGCATGCATAGGTGCTTGATTTTATACACCTGTGGCCATGGAAGTGATTGGACACCTGAATTCAATGATTTGGAGGGGTGACCCAATACTTTTGGCAATATAGTGTATCTCTCAGTTCGGACTTTATAAATCAGAATTGTGAGTTTATATCACAATTCTGACAGGGAGAAAGTCAGAATTGCAGGATATAAACTAGACAGAATATAAATAGGATATAAATAGACAGAATAACGAGTATATCAAACAATTCTGCTTTTCCTTCTAAGAAATGTGAGATATAAACTCAGATTTGCGAGAAAAAAAGTCAGAATTGTGAGATATAAACTCGAAATTAACTTTTTCATTCTTTTATTCCGTGACTTCCACAGACTGATACTGCAACCAGGTAGGCTCCGCCCACAAAAAACATCATCGCTGTTTGCAAACACATAATGGGTCTATGTGACTAGTCCATAGACAGCAATATAATCAACACTTTCAAGGTCCAGAAAGGTAGACATTGTTAAAACAGTCCATGCGACTACAGTTGTTCAACCTTAATTTTATGAAGCGATGAGAATACTTTTTGAGCGCAAAAACAAAACAAAAATAGCGACTTTATTTAACAATATCTAAAATAATATACTAATAGCAATATATGTTTTAAGGATTAAATGTTAAAACGGCTTACCATAAGTCTGCCAGTATGTCAAATGCTTCATGAATGAATCACATCATAATTTATATTTAAGATGTATTAACTTAATCTACCGCACAGTCTGTAATGCTTAAAAACATTTTTTGAAGTTCTTATATCATGTGCAAATGATTTCAGACAATACAAGCTTTATAATGCACTGTCATTTATTAAATTGCTGCTGATGCGGGTCTTTGCTGCTGGATTCAGTTCAGCAGGAAGTAGGAGAGCAGAGAACAGCAGAGGAACAGGAAGCTCTGGGAGACACTCTGAGCACCGTTACACAGGTTCCCCACACAACATGTGACGTTCACACCAGGTCCTAAAATCTGTCCCTGCTCCTGATCACAGGCAGATTTAGATGCACATCCTTTTATAGGAATGGTCTGGTAAGTTGCTGAATTAAAAAAAGAAGAAGTCAAACAGAAGTCAGTGCCACCTGAATATATATAAGATCAGACTTTTATAATGGCAACCGTGCAAACAGAGGTAGAATTGATAAAAGGGAAATATTTGTCTACTAAGAACTACTATTCTTACCGTTTGCAGTAAAGCAGTAGTATTCATTCCCCCAGCAACTCACTGTTTTTGAGCAGGCCTTCCGATCACAAGTGAAACATCTCTTCCCATTGGGCTTATGAGAGATCAAAACTAAGAAATATATTTTTTTATTATAAATGTATTTATAAATTCAATCGAACATTTATCCTTAACTGTGGAATTTACAGTGCATTGAAAATAAGAATCCCAAAAAGTATCTTATCATTGAAAGCAAAGAAGTCTGACTGTCAATATGCATGATCAATGTCACAAAATTGATTAAGCAACAACAGCTAAGTAGCATATACTTCAATTATAGTCAAATAAAGGATGATACCTGGGGCATCTTGTTTATTGCACAAGTTGGTGTTACAGCATTGGGCAGAATATTCCTTTCTCCAGCAGCCTGTGCTAAAAGACCAGCTTGTACATTGACGTGGCATGACACAACTTTTAGAAAAGGTTTCCTTCTTTGTGACAGCTAAATAAAAAAAGAGAAATAATTGAATGAGCAGTTCTGATTTATATATGACATACATATTATTATAAAATATAATTTAATATTGTAGTTTTTAAAATGAATTTAAAATTATTTATTTATTTTTTAATTATTTAACTGGTTAACACATAGAAAGCTATTTAGCCAAACAGCAAAGAAAAAAGAATCACACTTTTTGTACACAAAATGCTAAAATGTCTATTTCATGCTCCGAAAAATGGCGACTGATGGAAAGTCTAATTTAATATAGTGAAACTATAGTGCATTTTGAATGGCCATCAAAATGCTTTGGCAACCAGAATCATGTAGTTATGGCATCTTGTGGACAAAAATGAACGTTCGTTTTTTGTCCTCAGTGTGAATTGTTTCCTGATTTGCTTTGCTTTTTTATTTTTTGTTCTGGTGAATAAGTAATTGTAAAACATTAACAATTGAATAATTAAATTTTACTAATTTATAAGTATAAACATAGTTTCAGTGTTCCTTATTAGTCTGTGATGCAGTTCATGTTGCGTGGGTAAATCTGTTTTTCCAAGTTAAACACCCACAACCACATCCACACTGTGGTGACCTACATATGTGCTTACAGTTAAAGTTTGCAGCACTCTCTCTCTCTTTCTTTCTCTCTCTCTCTCTCTCTCTCTCTCTCTTTCGCTGCTTCTGGACCCTGGTTGGCTGTGGCATACCAGTCCCTGCCATGTGCGGTTCTGATTAGTTGTGGGTGGGTGTGATGTGGGGCCGGGGGCCTTGGGCTTTCGCCCTCCAGCTTGTACCTTCGCATTGGATTTCTCGTCTCCGGCTGGTTCAGCACAAGTCTCGCTGTTTTAATGCTTCACATATTAGATGAGGTGCACACACACATTCATTTGGAGCTTAAAACAAGTTAAAAGCAGAGAAAGAGAAGAAAAAAAACAAAAAAAAACACACACACAGGGTAAGTGTGGCGTGGGCGTGGCGGCCTGCGCTTTGCACTGGGCTGGCTCCATGCTGCACGCCATGCTTTTTTAATGCATTATATATATCATGAGTCATGAGTATAACATTGAAACACACAAAGACAGGGTAACATTGAAACACACAATAACATTGAAACACACAAAGACAGGGTAAGCGTGGCATGTGTGGGATGGCCGGAGATGGGTGTGGATTTTGGGACCCTAGGCCCCGCAGCACCCCACCCTGATAGCCCGTTGCAACATGACGCTGACGGGGGTCTAACCTATGCCATGGCCATGAGGGGAATAGAGGCAGCTTTATAATACCTTATCGTTAATAGCTGTGTCAATATTACCATTATTAATATTATTATTGTTATTATTATCATTGCTATTACAACTACTACTATTATCATTATTATTACTGGCTGTATCAATATTACCATTATTATTATTATTTTTATCATTATTGTCATTGCTATTACTACTACTATTATTTTTATTTGTCCTCTTCCTGATCCTTTATCCTCCCCCTCATTCCGGATGAAATGAGTATATTTGTTAATATGTTTATCATTACTACTATTGCTAATACTATTATTACTATTTGTCATTTCTTATTAATTGAATTTATAATTATTATTATTGTTATTATTATATTGTTATTGTTATTATTATTTATATTATTGTCATCCTCCTCATCCCCCATTCTTCAGTTTTTTGTGTAATACTATTATCATCATCATCATTATTGTCATTAAAATTATTTATTTATTATTATTTTTTTCATTTCATTGATATATAATTTTTTTTTTTTTTTTTTTTTTGAAAAACTCCACTCCCACACCTAGTTACACTTACAGTTAAACACACACACACAAATCTTACTGGCTGTTATGTATGTTTTGTTGGTCTTTGTATTTGTATTTTGCATTTAATTTCTCATCTGTAAATATTGAAATTGTCTGTTTGCATAATAAAAAGCTTTGCAGCACTATATATGTATATACATTTAGTGTATGCATGTATGTATGTATATGAGTGTGTGTGTGTGTACCTACTTAACCATATTTTGGGGACAAATGTGTAGCCATAAGTGAGCTAAATCTGACAAAAACCTCCTTTTGGGTACGTCATCATTTACTAACATGGCATAAAAATAAAGTTTTTTGATCACACTTTAGATTAGAGTCCAGTTCTCAATATTAACTAACTATTTACTACAACTTTTGCCTCAATACACTTCTAATTACTGCTTATTATTAATAGTTAGTAAGATAGCTGTTAAGTTTAAGTACTGGGTAGGATTAAGGGATGTAGAATATGTGACCCTGGACCATAAAACCAGTCATAAGGGTCATTTTTTTTTAAACTAAGATGTATACATCAACTGAAAGCTAAATAAATAAGCTTTCCATTGATGTATGGTTTGTTAGGACAATAGGACAACATTTGGATGAGATACAACTATTTGAAAATCTGAAATCTGAGGGTGCAAAAAAATCAAAATATTGAGAAAATTATATCGCCTTTAAAGTTGATCATATGAAGTCATTAGCAATGCATATTACTCACAAAAATACATTTTTGAAATATTTAATATATATCAATAAATTATTACCAGTCAAAAGTTTGGACACGGTAAGATTTTTAATGTTTTTAAAAGAAGTTTCGTCTGCTCACCAAGGCTGCATTTATTTAATTAAAAATACAGTAAAAACAGTAATATTGTGAAATATTATTACAATTTAAAATAACTGTTTTCTGTTTGAATATATTTTATAAAGTAATTTATTCCTGTGATCAAAGCTGAATTTTCAGCATCATTACTCCAGTCTTCAGTGTCACATGATCCTTCAGAAATCATTCTAATATGATGATCTGCTGCTCAAGAAACATTTATGATTAAATGTTGAAGCTTTTGTAACATTATACACTACCGTTCAAAAGTTTGGAGTCAGTAAGAATTTTTATTTTTATTTTTTTGAAAAGAAATTAAAGAAATTAATACTTTTATTCAGCAAGGATGCATTAAATCGATCAAAAGTGACAGTAAAGACATTTATAATGTTACAAAAGATTATATTTCAGATAAATGCTGTTCTTTTGAACTTTCTATTCATCAAAAAATCCTGAAAAAAAACTGTTTTCAACATTGATAATAATCATAAATGTTTCTTGAGCAGCAGATCATCATATTAGAATGATTTCTGAAGGATCATGTGACACTGAAGACTGGAGTAATGATGCTGAAAATTCAGCTCTGATCACAGGAATAAATTACTTTATAAAATATATTCAAACAGAAAACAGTTATTTTAAATTGTAATAATATTTCACAATATTACTGTTTTTACTGTATTTTTAATTAAATAAATGCAGCCTTGGTGAGCAGACGAAACTTCTTTTAAAAACATTAAAAATCTTACCGTGTCCAAACTTTTGACCGGTAGTGTGTGTGTGTGTGTGTGTGTGTGTGTGTGTGTGAATTTTGATTTTTTTTCATCATTCTGAGATGAAGAGAATAAATGAATAAGCAGGCTGTAAAAATGAAGTAGCATTATACCTCTGTCACATATAACTTGGTTGCGCTTTAGGCGAGTCGAGTTCCCGATCCTTTCCATTGTCAGATTTCTATACTGACCTATCACAACAAAAGGCAAAAACGTGAATAACAAAAATCTTAAAAAAAAATAAAAATAATAAGTAGCACTATGCCTCTTAAATGGATAATTGAAATACTTTGACACATTGCTTGGTATGACATACTGTACCTTGTAAAACTTTTAAATAATATTTTGCAATCATTTTAGCATTTTAAATAACTTTTTATGACCTTACATTAATTGAGAGAATACATAGAATACTTAAGTTCGTTTAAAATTAACTAGTGAAAGTAAAAATATTGATATACCATGAAAAAACCATTTGGTAAAAAAAAAAAAAAAAAAAAAAAAAAAAGTAAAAGTAGTTAATATGCACAGCAAATTAACAGTAATTATGCACTTCATCACATTCAACTTACCATAGTATCCTACAGTTTTTGTACTTGCACACTTATTACATTTCTTAATTTGTGTACAAGGGCCTCCTTTTTGATACTGGCAATCATAACAGTTCAGAGAGAATCCTTAAATGACAAAAGAGAATCATTTAGTTCCTATTTACACCCCAAAATTAAATATGCTATTAAAATGTTTACTGTACCTCCAGTGAGAAGAATAAAAAGAAGAGCAATAGAGACTTGCAGATGCATCTTGTGACGGAACAAGAATGAACAGACAACGATTAATTTTCCTTTTATACATCTGCTCAAAAAGGGACCCTTATTTGGTCACAGCATTGGTTGCCAGTTGCCCACATTAAAAGCAAGGAACTGATGCTTGGCACCCTTCCACGACCAATTAAATTTGTCTGCTGAAAAACCGAAGTGGCCAAAACTTTAAAACTATCAAACCAGCCCACGTGAGCAGTGGAAACCAGCTTGGACTGATTTATCAGCATAGCAAGAAAAGGCTCAGTGTAATGTAAAAGTGCTAGAGCAGCAGAAGACACACCGGTGACACTCCTAGAACTAGACAACAGGAGATTGGAGAAATGTTGCCTGGTCCGAAAGTCTCAATTTCTGCTGCGACATTGAATTTGGTGTAAACAACATGAAAGCATGGATCCATTCTGCCATGTATCAGCGGTTCAGGCTGGTGCTAGGAGTGTGATGGTGTGAATTATCTAGATTTTAGTTGTTTTAGCTTATTTTCATGCTTGTTTTGTCTATTTCAGTGCTTCCCAAACTGTGGGCCACGGCCCCCCGGTGGGCCGTAGTGGTATTGCAGGGGGGCCGTGGCTAGGCTAAATCAAGATATTAAAATAATTTTAAAAATTTAAATATTCTAATTGTTCTGAAATGTGATTCCCCCCCTCCTTATTACACAAACATAAAACATATAAAAACATTTGTTTTCATTATAGCGAGGTGAGATACATTTGCTTATTTTCAAACTGACATCAGTTGCTGACATCGTGTGTTCACGTTTTACAGCAGAAGCAGACAAGCGCCCTGTTGTTTGTGTACAGAAACCGATAAGTGCGTTTTAGCGAATCAGCACGCAGTATTCAGGTCAGGTGACAAGGCTGCTAGTCACTTCAAAAAGACGCGCTAGCTGAGAGAAGTTTCGTCAAAGTTGACTAAAAGTGATTGGTTTAATTTAACTCTGAAACATGAAATGTGGAGTTATCTGCTTTTGCTAAAAAAACTACTTTTGGAGTTATCTGCTTTTACTAAAATACAAACTTTTAATATATATATATATATATATATATATATATATATATATATATATGCTTTTGCTAAAAAAACTACTTTTGGAGTTATCTGCTTTTACTAAAATACAAACTTTTAATATATATATATATATATAATTTTTTTTTCAATGAACTTTAATTTTGTAAGTTACCTGTATTTTTTGGAGTTATTATTACTTAATCAAAACAACCCATCTGCAATTTGATTGATATTACTTGGAATGCACAAAAACAAAAAACATGATTTGTGAGAATTCATAAAAACGGAGTTATCTGTTTTTGCAAATGAACTCTTCAAATAAAGAATGTTTACATCATCTTTCACCAGAATATAAAAATATTACATTTTATGGTAGTTCTCATAATTCACATAAATTCTCACAAACTTGTTAATAAATGTTGATAATTTTGTGCAAAGAGACAATCTGCTTTATTAACTATACCTAATATACAAATTTATCTAAATATATCTATATACTATTGATCTATATGTTTTTTATAACAAGGGGGGTCGTGGAGCTTTTGCTGTGTTTTTTGGGGGGCCTTACTGCTCTGAAGTTTGGGAAGCTCTGGTCTATTTTAATTTTAAGTCATTTTCAGGCCCCCTTGTAAATTTATTGAGGCTCCTAGTGAGCCCTGACCCCCTTGTTGAAACCACTGAGTCTAACAAATCTCAAGGTGTCTGTTTTAAAATCTTATTAATACAACCACAAAAACTGTGTGGTTATTAACACATCCTGTGATACAGAGGAAGTGACCCAATTAAGCCTTGTGTACCATATAAGGCCACTTGTTGTTTTTTTTAATATTTTTTAAGTAAAATAATAATAATGAAGAAAAATTAAATAAATAAATAATTTGTTTTCTACCAAATGGAGATCACTTCTTTATTTGAAACTAAGTGTTTGAGAATATGGATAAGCACCCCATTGACTTCCATAGTTTGGGGGGGAAAATAATGGAGGTCAGTGGGGTCCATTAACTGTTTGGTTTTCAACAATCTTCAAAATATCTTCTTTTGTGTTCAACAGGTTTAGAACGACCTGAGGGTGAATAAAAGATGACAGAATTATTATTTTTGAGTAAACTATCCCTTTAAGCTGTATCTGAAAGCTAATAAAGCATTTATTTAATAATAAGTGAAGTGCTTGTAATGGAAAACAACACATGCACAGTAAAATTTACACATCCACCTGAACTTCCTACATTTAAAATTAAATAATTCAATTTAACTACTTTAAACATTGCATGTGTTGAGATGAGAGACTTTGTTGGAAAGATGTTCACATATCTGTCAGAAAATGTGTGTGCGAAGCATTGGGTCACATGTCTGATGTCGTGTGGCTAAAATGGTTTTTTCCATCTTAACCAGCCACTAACACATCCACACAGTGGGGAACTTGTGCCGCCATCACATTAACCCATTATAATAAAGGTCACATTTAGCTTTAATATTATTAATATTTCTCTACTGGCCCAGCTGGGCCAGTGATTCAGATTTTTACTTGCCCTGATGTTGGAAAAAACAAAAAAAACATGCATGCTTGCCAAGAAAAATGCAAGAATATCTTTTGATTTAAAAAAAAAAAAAAAAAATAGGGAAGTAAAATTGTCTGTGGTCCATTTAACATTCAACTTACCATAGTATTCTACTGTTTTTGTACTTGCACACTTGGAATTTTTTTCTGCCATCTGTATGTGGATATTCACAATTTTTTAACGCATTGATTTGAAATGTGAGACATTGTTTTGGTTGTATAATTTATTAAATTTCAGTGTTCTTCTTTAAAATAAATATATGGTAAATAATAATAAAGAAATGTTAAAGCAAAGTTTTGTACAATCCAAACATATACAACAGAAAGCCCTGCTCACAGGAGACCCTGGAGTGCATACATTCTTTACTGAACACACACACACACACACACAATCAGTGGCAATGTGTTTCTATGACAATCTGGTTCCTCAGTGAAGTACATTAATACTGTCAGCAGCTAGCGTGAATACATGTAAGAAAAGACAAAGAAAAGATGGATAATACAGAACCAGTTCATGATAAAACATTTTAAAACCATGAAGAGCTGAAGGTCAACATCTACACACACACACACACACACACAGATCCCTTGTCACATGTTCATTGCATTGCACTGCTAAAGTGAGTGTCACGTATGAACAGCAGCATATGGAGAGGTATGAGAAACTCAAAACACCAGAAGCGTTCGTACGCACATTCGCACGCGTCTGTGTAACCATAGTACATGATTCATAATTCAAGTAGTGGGAGTGTTGTCTTCCGTTCCTGTGTAAATTAATACTACGGTAAAAATCAAACAGAAAAGTGCCACATGCAGATTTCTGCCTAAAAAAAAAAAACAACACTGAACGATGACATAATTCTAAAACACATTCATTAACTCTGTCAATCAAACATCAAGCCCCACCCACTTCTGAATTCCTCAGCTCTGCTCATGTCACAGCGCAGTGGCCAATAGGAGCGCAGCAGCTGGTGAGCCGATAGGAAAGCAGGAGTCTAGTCTGGAATTTGAGAAGCTCGTGGACCAATAGGATATTAGGAGGCCTGCTCATTTGCAAAACGGCAGTTTAAGAGAATGGAAGTGAACCTAGTAGCCAATCAGAAAGCAGCGGATCTATCTGACGATCCAATGGAAACGAGGATCATTTTCTCTTGGAGGTGCTCGGCCGTTTGGCCTGCCACAGGTGACTGTGGATGGTGAGAGCGTCTACGCTGACCGAGACGGACTTGGCGGGAATGACGGTGAACTGCTTGCGGTCGGAGCTGTATTTGTAGAGTCTGTCGATCATTTTGCGGCTGATGGATCGCGGCCCGGTGCCTTTGAGCTTGACGATCTCCTCTGTTTCGGGGGAATAGATGTACAGCGCCCGGAACTGACATCCACCGTCACGGAAAAGGATGATCAGGTGGTTGGACTCGCATCGCTCGATTTCCTGTGGATTTTTGGCAATGACTCGTTACATATTCAAACATATACAGCTGGATATAAAGATGCATATAAATATAGAAACTATATAAGTTTAGTATATAGCTGTTCAACAGATTTCACCTATTTATCAATCTATCCATTTATCCATCCATCCAGCTATCCATCCATCCATCCATCCATTCATCATCCATCCATCCATCCATTGATTTATTCATCCATTCATCCATCCATTTATCTATCCATCCATCCATCAATTTATCCATCCATCCATCCATCCATCCATCGATTTATCCATCATCCATCCATTCATCATCCATCCATCCATCCATTGATTTATTCATCCATTCATCCATCCATTTATCTATCCATCCATCCATCAATTTATCCATCCATCCATCGATTTATCCATCATCCATCCATTCATCTATCCATCCATCTATTCATCCATCCATCTATTCATCATCCATCCATCTATTCATCCATCCATTTATCAATCTATTCATCTATCCATTTATCCATCTATCATCCATCGATTTATTCATCTATCCATCCATCGATCATCCATCCATCCATCCATCCCATTCATCCATCCATCATCTATCCATTTATCCATCCATCCATCTATTCATCCATCCATCCATTTATCCGCCCATCCATTTATCCGCCCATCCATCCATCCATCCATCCATCCATCCGTCCATCCAACGATTTATCCATCCATCCATTTATCATCCATCCATCCAACGATTTATCCATCCATCCATCATCCATCCATCCATCTCATTTATCCATCCATCCATCCATCCATCCATCTATCTCTCTCATTTATCCATCCATTTATCATCCATCCATCGTTTAATTCATCCATCCATCCATCGTTTTATTCATCCATCCATCCATCGTTTTATTCATCCATCCATCGTTTTATTCATCCATCCATCCATCGATTTATTCATCCATCCATCATCCATCCATCTCATTTATCCATCCATCCATCCATTTATCATCCATCCATCGTTTTATTCATCCATCCATCCACCGATTTATTCATCCATCCATCATCCATCCATCCATCTATACATCTATCCATCCATCTCTCCATCTATTCATCCATCCGTCCATCGATTTATCCATCCATCCATCGATTTATCCATCCATCCATCCAATATAATATATAGTAATGGTTCAGTATATACTGCACACTATTTTTAAAATATATGAAACAGTACATAATATGCAACAATAAACATTAAAAACAGATTAAATAAAAATAGTTTCAGTGTGCTCTGGTTGTAAACTACACATTCTGAGAAACGCAGTAGTTCATAAGCATGCAGAAAATGTGCATACTGTGCAGAGTATTCATACTATGAACTGCATAAATAGCAAAAATAATATGTAATAGCAAGAATAGTATGGTAGCAATGCGATTTTGAACATTCTGCTGTCATAGAACCGCACTCACCTCCAGAATGGCGTTTTTCTGTGCTTCATTGACTTTTCCCGCCAGACAGCAGTGAGCGATGGCATTCTGGATGATCGGTTTGTTGGACTTTGCACTAGGCTCCTTAAATAATCTGGGCCCTGAGGACAGAAAGGGGAAAACAAACTGAGCTAATGATGCTAAAAATAAATAACATAATATTATAAATGCATTGAAGAGGAGCTGTAAATGTGTGTATCTCACCATTGTATTCTGCTACAGACGTGATGGATGAGGCCGTTGAGCCGTTGTCCCAGTCTCGTTCCATGTTCCTGCTCGCATTTCGGCTCAATATGGGAAAAGATTCCACAGACTCCCCCCTACAACACACATCCGGGAATTATGTTATTAGGGTGTGATGACTGGACTGAAATCCTGTGAAAAGCTGTTTTATCAATAATCACACTTGTCTACACTGGAAGTGACTGATGATGCAATAAAATATAAATATAAAATAATAATAAAATAAATTACAATCTTATAATAATAATAATAATAATATCTCATAATAAATGACAATACATTAAGTGAAATAAATATTTATTAAAAATAACAAATATAAATAAATTACAATATATTTAATTAGTTTTATAAATATTTGTTTTTATATATATATATATATATATATATATATATATATATATATATATATACAATTTTATTTTTATATATTTTATTTAATGTATTGTTAATAATAATAATAATAATATTTAATTATATATACTTAATTAAAAATAAATAAATACATAAAATATTATATATATATATATATATATATATATAATGTATACTGTATAATTATGTACATTGTATATGTATATTTTATGTATATGTTAAGAAATGACTGAGTTCAGTATAAACAGTTGCGTTAATTATAGAGGCAATGATTAACTTTTGACATGTCATGATGGGCAAACCATAAATGTAATCAAATTTTTAAAACAGGTAATTTCAAAAGGAATCATGCAGGTTTTTGAGAAATATGAGGGTGAGTAGATGATGACAATATCAACATTTTTTTGTAAAACCTATCCCTTTAAGTCCAGAGAAGTGGGCCGCACATCTGTGATGCTCACCTGTGTGAACTGGCCCCACCTGATGCCACACTGTCACCTTCAGTAGCAGCAGAGGCCAATGAGAGAGAAGATCCGGAGGGAGCAGAACAGAGACTAACCGCTGGAGAGAGAAAGAGTGACGTCACCAGCTCAAAATCAAATGCAGTATGTACAGATGTACAAATTAATGCTTTCCAAGTGAGAGTCAGAAATACAGGCACATTAAAAGTGAAGTTTCTTACGAGCAGAACAGGAAGATTCAGCTCGATGTAGCGATTTAGGGCGTGGCCTTCTGTTACGTGGGCGTGGTTTGGTCACGCCCTGCTCCTCCAGTAGCTCTTGCTGCTTCTTGCGCAGGTACTCCTGTTTGATCAGCTCCCTACGAGCCTTTTCTTCCTCTTTACGCACACGGTCTTCCTCAGCTTTTCGTCTGACACAAACACACATAAAAGACAGCTGAAACTAGAGAAAAGCTCTCGTATTTACTCACATTATATCTGCCGTGACTGATACCTGGCTTCATCTCGTTTGAGCTCTGACTCCACCTCCAGCTGCTGCTTACGTATTCGTGCCTCTTCGGCCTTACGCTGCTGTTTAAGAAGGAATGCCGCCCTCTTCTTAGCCAGCTCGTCCTCTGCTTTCTGATCATCCTACATACAGGAAATGAAAGCAGAGGCATTGGTTTTCAAACAAAAAACAAACAAACACACTAACCAGGCAACAGGAAAGATCACACATGATCTAGGCGGAAGTACCGAGAAAGTGTGTACAAAGTGAACGTGACTTAGTCAAACAAAAAAGGTAAAACAACAATGTCGGACGATTTTGAAGTTGGAGGAGAAAATGAGATGAGTTTTTCACCCTACCGCGGTACTTCTGCCTATGTCATGCGTGACCTTTCCAATGTGATGACGTAATGGCGCATCGCAGAGCATTTGTGGTTAAAAAGTATATACTTTTTTTTATTTTTTAGAAAATGACAGATCGTTTCTCTAGATAAGACCCTTATTCGTGGGATCATGTAGAGCTCTTTGAAGCTGCACTGAAACTGACATTTGGACCTTCAACTCGTTCCCCGTTGAAGTCCACTATATGGAGAAAAATCCTGGAATGTTTTCCTCAAAAAACTTAATTTCTTTTCGACTAAAAGAAAGAAAGACATAAAAATCTTAGTTGACATGGAAGTGAGTAAATTATCAGGAAATTTTAATTCTGAAGTGAACTAATCCTTTAATAAGCAGTAATTAGGAGTTTATTGAGGCAAAAGTTGCAGTTAATATTGTTAATAGTTAGAATTGGATCCTAATCTAAAGTGTGACCATAATAATTATTAAAAATCTACAGTGTAGACAGCATCACTGATTATAATGGGTTCTATCATCTTTTGTCGTGTTGTGCTGCTCATGCTCAGTGTAGACACGGTGTAATAATAATAATGGCAATAGTAATAATACACATTTGTGCAAACACTCTGGTACCTTGAAGAAGAAGCCCAATCCGGACTTCTGTTCACCATCAGGTTCTGCACTTCCTTCCGACGGGTCAGCCAGTTCAGATAGGTCCACTTCAATCAGCTGTGCTTTTGTTCGGTTTTCCTCAGATGGAACTGGAACGTTCTCATTTCCAGAGCCACCAGACTCGCTCCGCTCCCGGGTTGGATCATCAGGTGACGGTTCCACAGAGGGGAGTTCGGTTTGGGGCGAGTCAAGGCTGTCGGCATTTCTGTTTGCAGAGTCGTGCAGTTTGAATGTAGTATTTCGAATAATTCCTTTCAAGCCACGCCCACCCTCTTTAACCACACCCTCTTCCTCATTCTCAGCCCGGGGGGTCCTGCCACCCGGCGTCGGAGTGCTTCCTTTCACTGCCGGACGACTGTTGGTATCTTTGCTCAGTTTGAGGTCGCTAGGTTTCGCCCGAGGCGTACGACTCGAGCTGAGTCTGGGAGGACGCTTGGTCGCAGTGGAAAGAGTTTCCGTGAACTGCACGGAAAGGCGTGACTTAGTCTCGGGCTGCTCCGGCGGGTGTTCGTTTAGGGTCGGCACAGTGCTTGGTTTGGTTTGCGGCTGTTCTTGCGGGGATTGGACGGTCTGTTTCATGAGCAAGTCCTGCTGGAGAGACAGTTGCATCATTTGCTGCTGTATCGCACTGATCGCATCGTTTAGGAGCTCAATGGAACGGCTACATTCGCTGAGATCTGGCTCTCCGCCCACATCGTCTGAAGCTCCACCCCCTCCCGTGACACTCAAACGATTGTCCTTATCCTCCTCTAATGGCATTACTGATGTTTCTTTATGTTTTGAGTCCTTCCCTCGCGCTTTCAGAACCTCAACACATGCATCGTCCTTCGCAACCGGTTTCTCTTTAAACACAATTTCCGTTTTGAGTGGGTGTGGCAGTGTGTCGCTCCTCCCTTTTTTAACGACATGCAAGAACGCCACCTTTCCCAGCTGCTGCCGTTGGCGTGCCGACAAGTTCTCCATTTTCCTTTTCTGCATCTCGATAGCACGCCGTTTTTCCTCCAACTGCATACGAAGGTGCACGAGTTCGGAAGCGAGACCAGGTCGGCCACCTGGTGTTCCCGGACTCTTGTCCGAAGGGAAGTGCAAGCTTTCGGATCCATCGGGAGTGGTTGTCTGCGAGCTTGCAGTACTGGGGCTACCATCAGGAAATCCGACTCTGTGCCTGCGGCGTTCTGCGAAACTCGTCATGCGGCCGGTCGATGTGCTGCTGGCCTGCGACAACACGCTAGGGCAGGGACTTGCCCGCCCGCTCGTACCTTCCTTATCTTCCCTTTCTTGCACACAAACGTCCTCACGCAATTTCACAGACTCCTCCTCCTCTCCGAGGCCTGTGCATTTCCTCCCAGCTTGTATCAGAAGCGCTTTGGAAAGCTCTTGTTCTTGAACCTCTACTTCATCATCTTCCTCAAACTCAGAGTCTGAGACGATGTCCTCCCAGGCTCCGAGCGGACTGTCCCGCACACACTCCACGTCGTCATGCAGGAAGAAGCTTCCAGGGGATTGCGATCGAGAGCTTTCTTGCTCTATGCTATTGATTGGAGTAAACGTCCGGTTGAGTATACATTCTGTGGGAGTATACGCACCCCGGCGTCCTTGACCCCGTCCTTCGCCACTCTCCTCCCGTTTACTAATCCCCACTTTCTCCTTATTTGGTCGTAGAACCGCGGGTTGCAATGGTTCCAAGAAGAAACTCTCTCTGGATGCAGCAGCACCCTCAGGGTTAATGACAGCCAATAGCTCCTCCTCTTCCTCCTGGTTGTCATAGTGACATGTCTGGGGGAGGGGCTGGCCATTGATGCGGTGTCGTGGAGTAATGGAGATGACGTTGGAGGCTAAACTGTCCTTGCTAATGGAACGAGCCAAGCTGATATTATCGCCACATATACGTTCCCAATCCGTCTCCATTTGAGAGATGGGTCTGAGAAAAAAAGGTTAAACAAGTTAGTCGTTCATATCAGGACTGGGCTGTATAAAATGTGCAATGGTAGAAATGTGTCAACCTGTAGAGATTCTGCAAGTTGCAAATAAAAGGTAAAAAAAGTAATCAAATGAGATCAATTAGCTTTCATATGTAAAGTATTTAATTTACTATTTTTTTAAATAAATATATTTTCATAGAATTTCCAGCAAAAATAACAACATGGTGATATTTTTGACTATTACCATATCACAATATTATTCATGCCATGATATATGTTTTGGTCAGATTGTCCATGGCTAATTAATTCTATATAAATGCCATCTCATGTGACATCAGTGTTATTTTAGTTTATTTATTTTTGAGAGTACAGTTTTCATTTTAGTTTTAGTTTTTGCCATTTTTATTATTTTTTAAATTTCTATTTGGCTTTATTTTTTATTTCAGTTTTAGTTTCAGTAATTTTATTACTTCAGTTTATTTCAGTTAGCTGCCAAGGCAACATTTCAAGCTTTATTCATATTTTATTTTAGCTTTATTTCAATTAACGAAAACAATTTTAACTGTAGTTAGCAATACCAATACTGTTTGACATTAGACCTAACCCTAACCTTTGTTTCCGTTCTGTCCAGGCAAGCTGTGATCCAAGCATGAGTCCATCCATACGGGACAAAGAGTTTGACCTATTCCTGAGCTCTGCTCATAGAATGAGAGATGTACAAAAATAGAGAGAGAATTGATCAATTTAATCGATCTCATCAATTTAAATGCAATATTATGCTAAAAGTTTGATTCAAAGATGTATTTACCTGAATTCTCCTCTGCCTGAGAGGGCTTCTGCTGTCTGTGCCGTAACGGGAGGAGCGGGTGGGAGGGGGAGGGGCTTCTATTTGTTCTGAAACAAAAACAAAATATCAGCTCTATTACAAGAAAAGGCAAATGGCCAAAAAAGACAAATGTGTGTGTGTACATGTATCTATCTATGCTATTTAATTGTGACAATATAATGTAAACAATGTTCAAATATGTACTGCAATGTACGATAAACAGACTTACACTGACAAGGACTCCTCAGGGTGCAAGTAATACCGCATACAACCGTCAGGATTGGCAGCTGTCGCCAGCGAGTCGGCTGAAGGAGACGGAGTTAAAAAGCTACGCTTAGTGGCATTGGATATGGGCACATGGGGACGGGAACTCTTTGGGTGAAGAGGCGCTCTCACTGTCAGATTGTCAATCACAACACAGCATAATAACAAAGAGTGAATAAGTCATGAGATGGACTTCTTCAGATAGAAACCAAGTGTGCATCTGAAAGTACTCGGTTCTTACCATCTTTAATCTCTTGTAGGTCTCTTGGCTTTACGAAGTCCGGCTTCACTACTTCAAACCACCAAAAGAGCTCAGCAATGAAAACCATCACGTTATGCTGGAGGAACAAGAGCAAGTCAAAGTCACACATGAGCAAGATTAGACTTTTTTTAAGTATGTTAGTTTAATAGTATAAGTAGATTTGTGTACAATGCATTTTGGGACTGTCTTAACTGTGAAGGATGCATATGATGCTGTCTTAGTTCAGCCTTTGGTTTCTTAGAAGGCAAGTATATACTTTTATAGTACCGAATGTAATATATTTAGGTACGGACCTTTAGCACGGGTGGGCCGTACAGCAGGTCTTCAGTGTGCATATAAAAACACCGGTTCAGGTATTCATTAGAAAACTCCCGCAGTAGATGGATGTTGTACACACTATCCGACAGAGACGGCACCTCCTTCAGACATATGTCTAATAGAGAAAAACAACTTTTTAAAAATATATACATAATTTCTTGCATTAGTTGTTAAGTTCAGTTGAACATAGTTGAACATTACAAATATTGTTGGCAATTTGTAGAAGAGTCAACAATATTTGTAATATTCAATGCCAACTACGTTCAATATATTAAGATTTGGGGTTAGTACGACTGTTACAAAAGAATTCTATTTCAAATAAAAGCTGTTCTTTTGAACATTCTATCAAAGAATCCTGATTTTTTTTTTAGAATCAATGCCATTTATACAATTTTAACTTTAAAACTACTTTAAAAATCTGTATAAATAATCTCTAAATCATTGTTGCATACATGTTTGAGTTGAACTGAATGCAACAGTTTACATAAAGAATGAATTTACAAAATTATTTTGTGTTTGTTTATACCATCTAGCCTCATGTATTCGGGGCAGTAGAAGTGAACGACCGCAAGCAGTGCCGCTCCATCGCAAACATCCTTCATCAGGTCCTCCATCACAGCCAGGTGAGGGAAAGGACGGCCGGACAAGTGTTCTCTACGGTAACGTACCTGAGAGAGAGCAGGCAGGGACTTATAAAGCATCTAACACAGATCAGACACATGCACACAGTCTCTCACATACTAAATGACACACTCACTTTAAATATGACAGTTCACTCAAATATGAAAATCCTGTCATTTAACTGACTCATGTCTCTCAAAAAATGTTTTTGTTCTTAGAAAAAAAGATGTGTTTCCATAATATTTATGGAAAAATAGCACTCTAGTGCTTTTCAATAAAATAAATGTTGATAGTAATTATGTCTGCTGAGATCTAAAAAGGACGTAACACAAAAGTAGTCTGTACAACTTAATAATAATAATTATATTACTTAATTTTAATGCATTACATTCAAAGTCTTTAAATTCCATGATAACTGTGAGGAACACACTGAAATTAAAGATTTTTTAGTGATTATTTGATAAAAATCTGCCTTTTTGCAGCCTTACGATACACACAGATGACAGAATTTTCACTATGAGTGAAACAACAAACCTTGAAAAATAACATGTTCATGCATTTATTTTTTTACATTCATAATGTGGAATGTGTTGTGTGGCAAAGTGGCTTCTTCTGTGTCAATTTATTTATTATATAGGCCTGTTTCAATTAATCTAAAAATCCTGAGTCGGCTTGGAAGTCTTTGTTGTTGTTGTTGCTGATGAGTTTTAAACTTTGCACTTAACATGTTGCTTTTATGAAAATAACACTTTATTTTGGTCTGTAAATCTACATAAGACCATAATTATTTTTGGTGTTTTTTGAGAGATAGAGGAACAGGATTGGATTGGATCAGGATCCAGGATCATAAAAGTAATTTCTCCGAATTCAGTTTAAGAGTAATTTTATTTCACTTTCTCTTCTATAGTGAGGGTCTGAAGGTCTTTGCCTCTACATCACAGATCCAAACACTCTACTGTTGAAGTCAAACACCTTCAGCAAACACAAAATAAACCACAGAATAACATTTTGAATGGTTGGATGTGTGGATGCATGAAAAGACAGATGGATGCATGGAAGAGTAAAGTATTGTGTGTGTGTAAAACGTTTGCTACTCGATTTGAGACTAAAGTAAGATGTTTTTGAAAGAAGTCTCTTCTGCTCACCAAGGCTGCATTTATTTGATCAAAAATACAGTAAAAACAGTAATATTGTGAAATATTTTTACAATTTAAAAAAATTGTTTTCTATTTGAATATGTGTTAAAATGTAATTTATTCCTGTGACCAAAGCTGAATTTTCAGCATCATTACTCCAGTCTTCAGTGTCACATGATCCTTCAGAAATCATTCTAATATGCTGATCTGCTGCTCAAGAAACATTATTAGTACTGTACCACACGAGAGAATTCCACTGGCTCCAGCATGCAATGGGCCAAAGCGTTCATGAGATCAGGCTGAGAGGGACAGAGACAAAACAACAGAGAAAGAGAGAGAGGTGGAGAGAGGGATGAATGCATGAGATGCTCAATGACACACACGTTCCTCCTGCCAAACATACACACACACACACACTATCTAGTCATTTGCCCGGAGCATGACGTGGCGGACACAGGGGGCGCCGTGGCACTTACAGGCACGAGCTTCCAGTACCATTTTGAGGGAGACTATCCGACGGGAAGGGGCGGGACAAGAGAGACAAACAGGAAGAGCATAAAGGTTAAAAGTCAAGCAGAGAAAGAGGTATAGGGAGAAGAGAACGATCAGATTTAAAAGCCATCGAATCTGATCAGAGAACAGGGTTAAACCGTGTAGTAAAATGCACAGTGAGTGACTCAGCCAATCAACGAGGAGGCCTGCATGCTAATGGCCTACTATTGGATGGGTTACGAGACTCGTGATTGGTCAGACCTTCTGATGGCACGGCGAATCTATCAGCGGCTGTTTCAACTTGAGTTCCTTCTCAGAGAGCTCTCGCGTCTTCAAGATCACCTGCAGCACACAAACACATACAGATCAGCGTTCATGGCATAATTGACATTTCAAACTGTAATTAGATTGAAAAGTTCATGAGACAAACTTTGAAGTTGGCTTGAAAAAGCCGGAGCAGAAAGTTTGAAAAAGTTTTAAAAGTGTGAAGTTTTAAAGTCTTCAGTTGTTTTAGCATGTTGTTAGCATGATATAACATACTGATAGCATATTTTACCACATTGCTAGCATGAATTAACAGATTTTAACACACTGCAAACATATTTAGTATGTTGCCAACATGATTTAGCAGGCTGCTAGCACGATTTAACACGGTAGCATGTTTTAGCACATTGGAAACATGAATTAGCATGTTGCTAACATGATTTATCATGATGCTAACATGATTTAACACATTGCTATAATTTTGCATGTTTAATTAGCATAATTAATCAGCATGTTGCTAACATGTTTTAACATGTTGTAAACATGTTTGGAATTAGCATGTTTTAACACACTGCTAACATGAATTAGCATGTTGGTAGCAAATTTTACCACATTGTTAACATGAATTAACATGTTTAAACACTTTGCTAACATTAATTAACATGTTTGCTAACATGTTTTAACATGCTGTTAACATAAATTAACATGTTGCTAACATGTTTTAACGCAGTTAACATGAATTAACATGTTGCTAGGATGTTTTAAAACTTTGCTATCATGAATGTTGTTAACATGTTTAAGCACATTGCTAGCATGATTTAACACTTTGCTAGCATGAATTAGCATGTTTGTAACAAGCTTTACCACATTGTTAACATGAATTAACATATTTTAACCTATAGCTAACATGAATTAACATGGTTTAAAACTTTGCTATCATGAATTACCATGTTGCTAACATGTTTTAACACTTTGCTAGTATGATTTAACACATTGCTAGAATGAGTGACTTTTGGACGCTGACGTATACACTGTGCATCGGAGAGCTGTCGCACAAACGGCTTTGTCACATGTAGTGATAAAACGACTTTTATACATGTAGCTTACGTTATAAAATAATAACAATAACAACAACAACAACAACCATAATGACATTTGTAATTGTACATACCTCACACAAATTAACAAGTGTACATTATTTGATATATTTATTTTTATACAGATGATTAATTAATATTTTTTTTTAAATCATACACCAAATTATCTCTTCATTACAGTTTTGTGAGTTAACAACAATGCCACAAATGATTAAAACACCTGGCTGTTAGTAAAACACAGCAAATTAAGTTAATGCTCAAATAATATTTTATATTTCACTCAGAATACGGACACCACTACAAAATGGCCGACACACGATATAGTGCACTATATAGTGGATAGGGAGTGGTTTCGGACACCGCTATCATGTTGCTAGCATGTTTTATCACATTTCTAACATGATATATCAAGATTCAACATCATGTTAGCATGATTTAACACATTGCTGTTGTTAAAATGATTTAGTACGTTGCTCAAGCCTACTTAAAGGTACAATAAGTACGATTTTCTGTCCGCTAGAGGCCTATTCAAAACAAAGGTGTAGTTAGCTTGATGACGGCAAGTTTGAGAGCGGAATCTTGGGACATGTGGTCTTCAAATAACAGCCGGTGGAAACAATCGGGATAGGACTCAAGAAGAAATCATGTTCATGGATGTGATTATTAACGTTACTGTAGTATGAAGCAGAGCAGGAGCGAGTGTTGTGGGAGCTGAACGAGGACGCTGGAGCGATTGCGCAACACACGCCTCACGAGCAGCGGGACTTTTATTATGCCACAGTCGCCAGTGCCGCTTCCGCTTTTTCCGGTCATGTGTATGAGGTAACGCAGCTCTGTTTATCATATTAGATACATTTGAGTGTGTTGAAAATGATGTTATAACGTTACTCTGTGCGTTCGCTTGGCGGCTGCTGTGAGACGCTTGTTTGAGACACACTGCAGTAAGATTTTAGAATATCATATTAAATGCTGGATGCTTGTGTTGATAAATAGCATGCAATTAATTTTAAAACGTATTGTATGATGGAGAAAATTCTGTATTACTGTTACTAACAATAAAGCTGCATCTGATTATGCTATGTTAGCTACTTCACAAAATAGTGTTTTTCTCTGAGGCATGGTAAAGCATGGTACTCGCAAAAAATCAAGAAAATTAGATTTAAATAAGACTAAACGTGTTGAGCTATATAACAATAACTAGTTTTCTGTCTATAAATATATCAAAACAGTTGTTCAATTTTCTATTAAAACATGTAATATATTAAAGTGTCTTTGGTGTTTCCATGGTTTCTACAAAATAAAACCGGAAACCGAGGGTAACGTGGGTATGACGCAATTGACAGGCGACTCCTCACACGTCCCGGAGCCTTGGTTAAAATTTGCAATTTTCTCACGATTTACAAATAGTTGGAAACATTTGGGATATTGTAAGTACTCAAGTGAACAAAATATATAACACTGGCCTAGTGGTTTTTGGATATTTTACTGCAAAAATCTTACGTATTGCACCTTTACTAGTCTGATATACAACATTTACTCTTGGACAACTCAAATGTACAGTAGTACAAAATATAACATGTTTTGGTTCAAGAAACCTTGACTAACATTATATGTGAACTTAAATGGCCAAGTTAAAGACAAAACAAACAAACAAAAAAAAAAAACCCAGACCTTGTTGATCCAGAACAGCATGGCGTCCTCCATGTCGAAGGGAAGCTCTTTAGAGGCGCAGAAGGTAGAGAAGCGCTTGACGCTTGCCACGACTCTCTCTACAGCCATCATCTCCACCGTGTACGCCATCATCAGAGCATCTATCAGAGGAATATGAGAGCTCTACACACACACACACAGACACACACACACACGCGAAATGAGCCAAACAGATGATAACATGAGAAAACGACTATATACACAATACTACCAAACTACGCAGTGCATACTTTGTGTGTGCAGAAATCTAGCATACTGTGCACATACAGCATACAGTAAAATAGTGTTAGTATGAGTAATATGCCATTCCAAACATACTGTAAGAAAGAGTGAGCAGTTTACATAATCTCTCAACGAGATGGAAGACTCAACAGATTCAGCCATATAAGGAGAACATCAGTATCTCACAGACACACACACGCCTGACAGAACACAGCGTCATGGTGCAAGTGTTTGTCAGGGAACTGGCTGCTATGCAGACAGCAGAAGAATAAAAAACCAGAACAGAAAGTCCACTGCCTCCGTTTAATGATGGGAAAGGAGTCTGTGTGTCTGTGGTGGAGGGAGTTCATCCAGAAACACACTCTACACACACAAACCTCAGAGCTCAAAGGGGCGATTTGATTGCATTCAGTCAGATGTGTTATTACTCTGGTGTCAACATGCTCAGCAAAATTCTCTTCAAACTGATCATACAAGAAGAAAGTTTGTGCTAATGTCCACTATAGTGCCTCTTTTGGCAATGCTGAGAATGCGCAAGTAATCATGTTCTGACACTCTTCTAAAGCAATGACCTGTTTTTACATACTTGCATACTTGAGTATTGCTGACTTCAAGTGTTCCTGTGAAGCAGTGTTGTTATTGTTAACTAAAACTTTTTAGGTAATTGAAATAAACCTTAAAATTTATAAAACGTCAACTTAAAGCTAGGGTTTTATACAGACTTTCTGTTATACTAGTTGAAATTCTCTTCACATCCTCATAGCAATCAATAAAAGAAGTGGTCTAAATATTAAAACATGTACATATATTTTCTGTGGAAATCTCAGGACCAAAAAATGTTCATCCAATCATTGCATTAGGTCTGAAAAAATGTCCATCCAATTATTGCATTCGCTCCGAATGCAACGTAAACAATTAGCAGCTGCCTTTTACAGTTCCTTCTGAACCAAAACAACAAGCTTATGCTGCGTTCATGCCATGTCGTAACCTTAATTACAAGATGGCAACCCGTGACGTTCTACCCGGAGCTGTTCAAGTCCTCAGACTCGGATTTATGCATTTCACTATCCGCGGCGAAATTAATCTGCAGCAGTCAGGTGGTACAAGTAAGAACTCTGTAAGGCCTAGTCCACACATACACAGGTATTTTTATAAACTGAGTTTCTCCTCCGTTTAAAAAAAAAAAAAAAAAAAAAAAAAAAAAAAAATCACATCCACATGTAAATGCAAAAACACGCTGTCAATAGCATGCCAAACCAACAGGTGGCGATATAACCCTAACTGTAAAGCAATGTTAGCCAATCAGAAGTCTGGAAAAAAGGTTATTACCGGTTCCGGTTCTGATGTCACAAGCCAAAATCTCTGGTTTCACCATCTACACGACAACACTGCAATCAGAGTTTCTAAAAATCTTCACCCTGGTAGGAGTTTTCAATTTGACTGGATTCTGCGTTTGCGTGTGGACGAACGGCCAAACCACAAAATACCTGTGTTCGTGTGGACAGGCCTAAGTTCATTATTATTATAATGTTATGTGCTTTGAGACATGAGGTAATGTGTTTTGGAGGAGGCGTGGCTTTGAGGAGATCTGAAAGGATGGTGGGATCTCATGTTTTCAAAGCTAACTTGCTATTGCTAGCCTCTCCGAAATTGCCTACCCTACCTTTAAAAAATGTAAATGAAAATTAGAAATGTTGCCTTGACAATGGACTGAAATAAATACAGTGGTTTTGATTAGAATTAAGCAAATAAAATGTTGGCAATTTCATTTTTTTAGTGCATGTATAAGAAATCAAAGAGCAAATGATGTGCTGCCATGTGGTGATGCTCATGTGTGCTCATCTCATAAATATAATCATTCTGAAAGTTAGTGATGGAAACTAAATGAAAGAGACTTTGTGTTTGCGTGCATGTTTATCCATTAGAGAAACACTATGGATGTTTCCATTGACCTACAAAAACACACACACACACACACACACACACACACACACACACACACACACACACACACCCCAGCAGGTTTTGAGCAGATGGTCATACTGTGCCTCAGTTCTGTCCTCAAATACACCTCTCCAAATCACACACACAGATCCACAATAGAGCGCAGCAGTGACCGCTCACTTTTGGATTAGGAAGCATTTTTCCTCATTTATTAAGATATTCTGCAGTAAAGAGTTGTGAGTCAAGAACCAAACCAAGTCAATCTGAGATTAATCAAAACATTAAACTGAACAACATTAAACTTGAATAATTAATGAATCACTGCAAATTAAATAATCATATATTTATATATACTGTTATGATCAAGATTACTTAACATAAAAAAAGTTATTAAAATATTAACAATATTAATAATAATAATAAATACTATAATAGTATATAAATATGCGTATGTGATATGCATATTTTTTTTTTCTCAACTCTAAAATCAGCTTTGCTATGGGTAAAACTAATGGGATTTTTACTTCTGGAACCCGACTGTTGCGCTCTATTAGACACACACTTGAACACAAGCCTAACACTGTGCTCTCTTCAGGTAAAAAGTCAAAGGTCAAAAATCACACCATTTTAATTGGGGTGGACGAGAGGTCGTCATGGGAAACAGGCGTGTCGTCTGGTTCTCTGACATATATCCCCCGTCGTGCAAGCGTTTGGATGACGGCCTGATGGGAGGAGAGTGCAGATGTTTGTTCGCCCTTCAGGAGGAGCCCGCAAACCCGGCAGTAGAGCTCTGAGGACAGCAGCAGCGATAAAACCGGAGGCTTTATGTGCTCAACGCAGTACTGATCCGTGTAGAACGGGTCTCGCAGGTCAGTCGGGATGTGCTCTGACAGAGAAACACACAAAGAGAAAGAGCTTGTTTTTATACACAAAAATACAGAATTATGACAACCTGTTCTATATGTACCAAATCAATATAAACCAGTATAACACTAATGACTTATAACAACAATATATTTTAATATAATATTACAAATATATTATTATAAAGCCACAAATAAACATTTTCATTTTTTGAAATAAAATAAACATTACCTGAAATAATTAAATATAAAAATACATATTTCATTTAGTATTTCAGGCTTCATTTCTCATTTTTGTTTAAGCTGAAGTATTAAAATAAAAACTAAAACTAAAAAAATAAAACTTATTAAAATCTATAGTTATAAAACAAAAACCAATAAACACCACACAACAAAATGACAAGCTTTTATATATATATATATATATATATATATATATATGAAAATAAAATAAAAATATAATTATTGTAGAAAATAAATTAAAAATTAATTTAGAAAAAGTAAAATTTAGAAAAAATTAAATATAACAACTATAATAAAATATGAAATAAATTAAACTATTTTATAAATATATATAAAATTAATTTAGAGAAAGTAAAATTTAGAAAAATTCAAATATAATAATTATAATAATATATAAAACAAAAATTATTATATATATATATATATATATTTTTTTTTTTTTTTTTTTTTTTATTATAGGAGATCAAAATATATTGTTGTTATTATCAATAGTTTTAAAGGTCCTAAAATATGCTTCATTTTCAATGCAAAATTTATCTTTTTTCGTTGATGTTTGTTTTAAATTTGGGTAAAATGTGACTGTCATCTCTTTTCTAACTATCAATAAATTGTGAGCGGTGAAGTCACAAATCAGATTGTAAGAACTGTAGAAAAACTGTAAGAAAAAGATGTGAAGATTTCATGTCTCACAGACAGAAAATGAAAGTATCAGACTGGTGATTTTGAGATTAGCCACTCTTAGCTAACATCTCGCTAGCCGAATCAGACACAAGCGAATCACAAACACTTCCACAGAAATACATTCACGTCTTCAGCGCTAGGCTAATTATAACTAACTGCTAAGCTAATGCAGCTAAGCGGCGGCACAATGTTTATTTCATTTGTTCATGCGTTTGACCTTGTTTGCTTGATTTAGCCGTGAGAAGAGAGAGCGGTCAAGATGATAAGCAGCTTTAGTTAATGTGACAGTCCTGCAGGTAGAAAACGCTCACCGCTGAGTATCAGTTTAAGTCCAAAACACCACTTTTCCCTTTACATTTTCTGTTTCTCTCTTATAGATTTGTTTTTGTATATTTTTTCCTCTCCACCAAGGGTCATTCTGAGGTTTCGTTAAAGTAGGAGGTCAAAGGTCAACTAGTCAGATTAAAGCCTGAGGAAGATTAACAGTGGCGGACTGTCGAATAACCCCTGATGAGATGTGTGTGTGTGTGTGTGTGTGTGTGTGTGTGTGTGTGTGTGTGTGTGTGTGTGTGCGCACGTATGCAAGTGTGCATTTTACAAATCCTACATAGACAACACTGAAGGCCCGTTCACACCAAGGACAATATTCACCACTCTGAAATTCAAATCACGCACTTTTCACAATACAAATCTTTTCAAAGCAGCTTTACAGAAAGTCTGTTATGTCAATAAAGCCTTGGTGTTTTACCATAGAGTAAGTTCTTGGGCTGCCGATATAAAACAATGATAACAGTGATCCTCTGGATTTCAGATATTGTCTATATTGTATTTATAGTGTTGTGTAGCACATATATCAGTGCAGCATTGATTTAGACACACGTCTGAATGTTTAAAGGCAATTAAGAGATTTAAATTTTGGTCGGATTTGTTCAAAGCAAGAGTAAGCGATTCTCAAAAATTATTAATGGAAATAAGATTGGACGTCACAGGTGAAAAGATGCCAGGAGAAAGAAATTAAGAGATTTAGATTTTAAATTTTGGGTTTTGTAAGAGTAAACAATTCTCAGAAAGCATCGATCGGTTGTTTTAAAGGGTTACAACCGAACATGATTTACTCAGCCTCAAGCCATTCTAGGTGTATATGACTGTCTTCTTTTAGACGGACACAATCAGAGTTATATTCAAAAAAATATCCTGGCTCTTCTAAGCTTCATAATGGTAGTGAATGGGGCGTTGAAGCCCAAAAATGTGCATCCATCCATTATACCAGTACAAACAGAATTACTATAACGTAATGGCATTCCTTTCTACATTTCTTAAATTATGGAAAACATTTTGGTCATAATCGCCCACCTCTAAATAATTTAATCAAGAAGCTGCTAGAAAACAATGATTTAATCAACTGTCACTGGTCAAGAAATGCCTACATCCAGTTTCATTACAGCAAAAGTTTAAGTTTGGCTGCATGACAAAGTGTCATGTTCTTTGTGACTTTTCCTATGTGTTTTTCCTGTTTGCAACTCACCATTCCTGCGGAATTCAGTGATTTTGCGCTGTTTGCAGAGTAAACTCTAGTATCCCTAAATGTGTCACAAGACAGATAACCATGGTACCACTTTTTTTAAGATACACTCTCAACCACACACATTTCATCTCCTAAACTGGCTGTTTGCAATATAGATAATCCTTGATATCCCAGAATATTAATATATTTAAATATATATACTATATATACACTACAACACAAAGAATATATTACAACAAAAATAAATATTTTTATTTTATAACATTTACATAATATAAAAAAATCTATACACATCACAGACAGTTTCCAGTGTGTGTGTCAGTAAATGTGTGTGCACTACTTCTCATTAATAAATAAAGGCTGACAGTCAGAAGTGGGTCACACACCGAGGGTTTCCCTCACGATGACATCTGACCACACCTTCCACAGTTGACAAAGTGCTTAAGAGCAAAACATCACATGAACCCACAACATCACATCAAATTGTCTTTATCTCTGTTTGAGCCGAAGAGGCAGGTTCAGGTTTCAGACCCTGAAAGTCTCTGAGAAAGGACAATCAGTCAAATACTATAACTCAACATTACTCTGAAACATTACGAGTGCATGCAGCGACTGAACATTTAGATTCAGATTTGTTTATTTAAAAGATATATCTGCATGGTTAGGGTTATGATATGCATAGTATTTCAAACATAGACCATTTAAAACATTAGGCAAATGAGGGTGCTTAATTTAGATACGGTTCCCTCATTCATATGCATGAGGTCGTGAAGGCCAAAGAAACCTTCTTACAGATCAATATGGATCTATATAATGACAAGGCTCGTTTCAAAGGGAAATTGTCAATCAAAATTATCAATATAATTCTACACCTATATAATTTCCAATTAATTTATCAGACATTACAAAACCAAACCTTTCATATTTTCATACATACAGTATACTCGCTTTGGGTGATATACGCTCATCTGCCACTTTATTAGGTGCACTTGTTCAACTTCTCATTAATGCAAATATCTAATCAGCCAATCACATGGCAGCAACTCAATGCATTTAGGCATGTAGACATGGTCAAGATGATCTACTGAAGATCAAGCTGAGCATCAGAATGGGGAAGAAATGTGATTTAAGTGACTTTAAACATGGCATAGTTATTGGTGCCAGACGGGCTGGTCTGAGTATTTCAGAAACTGCTGATCTACTGGGATTTTCACACACAACCATCTCTAATGGTCTGAAAACGAGAAAATATCCAATGAGCGGCAGTTCTGTGGGTGAAGATGCCTTGTTGATACCAGAAGTCAGAGGAGAGTGACCAGTTCGAGCTGATAGAAAAGGCAAAATAAACAACCGTAACAACCGAGGTGCAGAAGAGCATCTCTGAACACACAACATGTCCAACATTGAAGCAGATGACACACCGGTGACACTCCTGTCTGCTCAGAACAGCAAACTGAGGCTATAATTCACATGAGCTCACCAAAACTGGACAATAGAAGATTGGAGAAATGTTGCCTGGTCTAAAGAGTGTCGATTTCTGCTGCGACATTCAGATGGAAGGGTCAGAATTTGGCGTAAACAACATGAAAGCATGGATCCGTCCTGCCTTGTATCAACGGTTCAGGCTGCTGGTGGTGTAATGAGGTGTGGGAGATTTTCTTAGCACAATCAAGTATCATTTAAACGCCACAGCCTACCTGAGTATTGTTGCTGACCATGTCCATCACTTTATGACCACAGTGCATCATCTTCAGATGGCTACTTCAAGCAGGATAATGCACCGTCACAAAACTCAAATCATCTCAAACTGGTTTCTTGAACATGACAGTGAGTTCACTATACTGAAACTGACTCCACAGTCACCAGATCTAAATCCACCGGAGCAGCTTTGGGATGTGGAGGAACGGGAGTAACTGTCTGATGGTATCATGACAATACGGACCAAAATCTCTGAGGAATGCTTCTAGCACCTTGATGGATCTATGCCATGAAGAATTAAGGCAGTTCTGAAGGCAAAAGATGGTCCACTGTATATCAAGTGGCCAGTGAGTGTATACTACATAGCAAACACCAACTGCTTGATTGCTTGTATATTATCACCCAACTCTAATCTGCTAAAGCATGAAGATATAAAGATATTACAAACATTAAAATCATTATTTTCTGTACAGCTGCTTTTAAACAATGAGTATTGTGAAAAGTGCTATATATGTAAATTTAAAATCATATAGCCATGATATCACCTATTGGTCCTAAAATACAAATACATACAGGTTATCATATCAGCATTTTCCGTTTCAGTGCATCCTTTATTTTTACCTTTAGTCTAAATGGAGATTAATGTTTTTTGTTCTGAAGAAGTCACCAGATTTATAAGACCTCTAGTTACTAACCATCAAACAGAAATCATTTAGCATCACTCAGGTTTATCAACACACCATATGCACGTTCACACACCGGTGCTCTCCCACATTCACACACAACTATTTCAGTCTGTAGGCTTTGTGATGTAACACTGACGGCGTTATTTCTGTCCCCCGATTAAACTCAAGACACTCTGCTGGAAGAAAACACACACCATCATCACCACCTTCCCCCTGCCTATCAAATCCAGCGTGTTTCACATGCACAAATGTTCATGAGTACATTAGTACTCCAGATATATCAGATGCTTGAAATGTTATGAACAGCAGCTACGCTAATTATTTTCCATTTGCTTTTCTATTTTATCTTGGGATGCCCATCCCGAGGTAACTAGAGACTACGCCAGCTCCAGTTTGGATCCGGCCTCTTACGAGGACTTGTCCCAACACCAGTGAAGAAATGGCGCCAACCCCTGCGAGGACTTCAGATGATGCCAACTCTGAATCAACTTGCACCACTGCCAAATTTACATTTACATTTACGCATTTGGCAGACGCTTTTATCCAAAGCAACTTACATTGCATTATACTATACATTTGTATCTGAGTATGTGCAATCCCTGGGATCGAACCCACAACCTTGGCATTGCTAGTGCCATGCTCTAACCACTGAGCTACAGGAAAGTTTCTATATACTGTAATCATTGTGTTTACAACTTTAAATTTTTACTTTAATGAGATCTGAATGAATGCATGATATATCAGCCACCATATCGGTATTGGCCGATATATGTTAATTTTTAATGTTATCGTTATCGGCCCAATGAGAAAATTTGGCAGAATTAGAGCCGATAAATAATGGATTATTCCCTTCAGCTGAGACACTTCAAATGCGCACTGTTCACCATGATGGTTTTGAATTGCGTGAAATATGATTGAAATCACTTCATAAAGGAAAATACAGTAAAGTGCAACATGTGCAGCACAAGTCTGTCATATATAGGCTACATAAAAGTATAATAATATAATATAACATTGATATTATTGTGTGTTTAGGACATGGCTTTTAATGGTGAGACTTTTGTTTTGTAATCAGGCTCTCAAAAATTATATAAAAATTTGGATTTAGATTTATTAGTCAAATTATTTCGGTTATCGGCTTTCAAATATAAAGAATTATCGGTTATCGGTATCAGCCAAAACTACCTGCGTGATTTGCATTATCTTAGAACTGTACATTTCTGAAATATGGACATTACTTGGACACAGTCACCTCTAATAACAATCACAATAAATTGTAATGTTGAAACATGCATATTGATCCAGTCATCAAAATGGAATTTACATTATAACATGGAATGTCATGGAATTTGGCTGAATAAATCAAAAGTAGGGCTGTACAATTAATCAAAAGGTGATATGGACTATGGACATCACAAACCCCAAAATTTACATAAACCCCGCCCCCAAGAACACGCAACAAAGGTGGCGAGGCCATGTTGGGCTGCTTTAGAGAAGAGGAAGAGTTGTCGTAGTAGAGTGTTGTTGTCATTTTACGCCGGACTGCTTCACAAACGAGGGTCAATTCAACGCTGGATTTGCACAAAAGTTTAACATGACGGCACATGCTAGTCGATGAGTTGAATCAACTCCACAGCAACTACATAAATTTATCCACTAACCATTCAGAAACGTCCAGTTTCATTCTAAAAGTTGTAACTTCTTCCTGAGTCTCTCCATCAGTGTCGACTCCGGTTTGAACAATGTAAGGCTGAACACCATTACTGACAATCCTCATTTTGGCTGCGTGAGATTCTCCAGCTTTGTTGTTGTTGAGCGACCGAAGCGAGAGCTGTTAAAGCTCCGCCCTCTTCTGGAAAGGGGGCTGGGAGCAGCAGCTTATTTGCATTTAAAGGGACACACACAAAATGGCGTGTTTTTGCTCACACCCAAATAGGGGCAAATTTGACAAGCTATAATAAATTATCTGTGGGGGATTTTGAGCTGAAACTTCACAGACACATTCTGGAGACACCAGAGACTTATATTACATCTTGTAAAAGGGGTATAATAGGTCCCCTTTAAAGTGCAAAAAGACTGCTGTTTAAAACTAAAGTCTGCAAGTCTCTGTGTGAATGAGCGGCGCAGTTTGGTCTACTACACATTTACTGAAGCGCTCGTGTTTTCAGCATCTGCCGTCTCACTATATGAGGACATGAACACCTCCAGAGCTGCTCTAGTCTTCAGACTGATGGCAGAAGGTCAGAACTCCATCACAGCTCCAAGGACCACCCAAGAGGACGTCTGACCGACATGATCACAGTCTGTTTTGTACCGAGTCATGTTTAGGGGCGTGAAAATGTAAAATCAATGTTTCTTACATTAACAGACTGGAGAGCATGTAATAAATTATTAATTCAAGAACATTGTGCAAGTTTACTGCAATAATGGCGCCGTGAACTTCACATACTTGAAAATCCAGCTGATAAGCGCTCATTGTCACAGTTGCAACCACAACGGCTTTCTTCTTCCATAAGGGGGTTTGGCATCACGACGGCTTTGTTTCCAGATGGACCGTTACAAAATGCAATCAGATGGAGACTTCAAAACTCCCAAAGTGTTTCCCATTTTGTGTGCCTTGTGCATCAGACGTTCAGCCAATGGTCAATGAATACGATCCTCAACTGGACTGAACTGGAATAAATACTTTGAATGTTGCGATCCTATCGGACATATGATAGCAACCTGAATCGTAACAAAGCACTGTTCGCCAGAGGAGAACTGGCCCCCCGACTAAGCCTGGTTTCTCCCAAGGTTTTTTTCTCCATTTTAACACAGAAGTCTATTTGCCACCTGTTTGCCATCTGATGTCACCTGTTGGAGTTTGGGTTCCTTGCCGCTGTCGCCTTTGGCTTGCTTAGTTGGGGACACTTGACATTTCATATTCAACAGTGCTTTGATCTGCCGGCATTGACACTATTCTTTAAGAGCTGCTGTGCAGCCAAAATTATATACCAGTTATCAATGTAAAGCTGCTTTGACACAATCTGCATTGTAAAAAGCGCTATATAAATAAAGGTGACTTGACTTGACTTGACTTGGTCAGTGGGCGTGACTTCTGAGGCTGAGACTAGAGCTGCTCTGAGAGTCACTTTATGAGCATTTCACAATTTCATTCGATAAAAACTATCATCATATCATTTAGACACAGAAAAACAAAGGTCTTCACAACAACCCGTCAAAATAAAAGTTTGAAGAAACTGTGACAGAAACTGTACAGTAGAAAATACTGTAATACTGTCAAAATACAGTCAAAGTAATAAAAATAATAATATTAAAACTTTTTTTAAGTAATATCATGATTGTTCTTCCCTGTTCTTTTCAGAAAAATAAAACAAACAAAGAAAAACATTTAGCAGGGCGCCATTTCTGTAAAAAAAAAAAAAACATGGAATTTGGGAAAAATTTAAATGGAATTCGGTAATTCGTCCTTTTGGCCCTAAAAATATCATTTTTATTAAACTTTTAATAAACTTTTAATAACCATTAAAATGGAATCCAGAAAAATGAAAACATAAAAAATGGAATTTAGGGAAAAAATAAAATGGAATTTCATAGGGCCGTAGTTCATTCATCAATCACAATAATTTATTCCAAAGGTTCGGCTCAACTCAAGAGCACTTGGAGAACGTCCGGTCCTTTCTCAACCTCTCTTCTGGTCAGTGTGGAGCCGTGGTCACTGAGGACTCTGAGAACTGCTGACTAATAAGCTACACACACACACAAACACACACACACACACAACTTCTGCCACATCAGAACTATTTCCGCCATGCCAGTCACTATATATCTCTGCCAGCATCCAAAGAAAGCAGTTCAATAGAAGTCACAGACAAAAACAAGAGTGACTGTGTTGTGTCCAGAGCGCAGTGTCCAGCACTAAGAATGGTATTTCTATGGTTTTGGGGAACCTATAAATTTCATAATACCGCCACTTTTTGTAAGGAGGGATTGCAGAAAGGAAATGCACTTACCTTCACCGTACGCTTTAGCGAACAACCAGCGGAGGTTAGCTTCTATTTTTGCTCGGGCCGAGTCGTACATTTCCAGCGGCATGATTTCAAGTCCTCCCTCAGCTGAATCCACTCTTCTAGGGCCACCGTCCCCACCTGCGAGCGCACCTACATCCATCCTAAACACACAAAAGGCATTGAAAACATCTTAAATGAACAGTTCACCCCCCCCCAAAAAAAGAAATTTCAGTCAAAAGGAGTTATCCTACAGAATGCGCATGCTGCTCTTTTACATATGAAAATGGCGAAGCGTGCACAAAACAAACTACTTAATTTTTTCTTCTATTTTTCATTAAGTAATCATACGGCTTTAGACGATTTTGAAATACTGAAAGTGTTTTAAGCACTTTTTTTTTTTTTTTAGCTTTGAAGTCATCTATATGCTTATGGACTAATAAAAACAAAGTTTTACACACATTTATGTACATTAATATTTACTTCTAGAAAACATCCCCAAATATTCATGACCCATTCTGCACTCTGGAGGCATATACAAATTTTTTTCTCCAATAAAATGCTTTCTAGAATGAGATTTATATACTATGATCTTAAAATATGACATATGAATAACTATTTATTTTGACAGCATATATAATGAGGTGGGGAAAAAGAAAGTTCTCCTAAAGTGTTGAATCTTTTCTGTTATCTACATTATGCCATAATCAAATGCTGAATATTTACAAATAAATGTAAAAAAAAATCACTAATATTGCTCAATATTTTTATCATCACTCACTCTTTTATACATACATATACATATACACACATATATATATATATATATATATATATATATATATATATATATATATATATATATTAGTACATACTTTTATGATTTATTTACCATAAAATAATATTTTAATAGCTAGCTTGTACAAAACATTTTGCTGTCAACATGTACTGCTGCACATTTAACCAATAAAACTATAACTGGGATGTACCATGGTAAATACCATCACTTTACCACGGTACTATCACAGTACTAAGCCCTGCCTTTATTGTATAAAGACGGTTTACAGAAATTGAAAGTGTCCAAACACCAAAAGAGCAGAGGCCCAGACACACAAAACCAACATCCGGATCCTGATCCAGACTGTGTATCAGACCAAACAATGAATGATCTTAACGAAGCATTATTTCAATTAGGAACAAACACAATAACCCACAGTGAGACAGCAGCACTGATGAATGACTATTCAAAAGTATTGAATGAATATTTGTTAAACAATGCAATTAAATATGAGGTATTTCTAAGTGCAATCCTCAATGCGTGCTCAGCAAACGAGAGATTATGAATGAATGGAGCTGCTTTACTATCACTATCACAGAAATATAATCTGACTGCACCTGTCAGCGGCCAAAACCAGCGACATCAGAGCCGCTAGAGCGACACGAACACCATCAGAGCGAGATTTACCTCGATCCCCGCGTAAAATCCACAATCCAGCTTTAAAGATGCGCGAATATTCCCGACGCGTTTTCTGAAGGCTCTTCCAGGCGTCTGATCGTTCCCCTCCCCGCCCAGCAGCGCAGTCAGTCCAGCGCGAGCGAGCGCGGCCTCCGCTACATGGCGCGTCGCGAGATATTCAGCAATTATGACGTAAACGGACAGAACACGTTTGTAAATATGTCCCAATTCAAAAATACATATCTGCTCGTGTCTCTTCTGCCATCCGGGCGCTCGTTCATTGTCTGGCTGGCGTTGTCATGGGAGACGCCGCGGCCCGTAGCTATTATTGTCACTATGGATATATATGCAAGCTCATGGAAGGACAGTGCGCATGCGCGCGTGCGTACAGGCGCGTCCTGAAAGGATACAGGCCACATAATCAATGATGCTTATTTAATAAATTTGACCAAATTTCACATTCATAAATGCAAGATTACTAAAAAACTCGTTGTTGTTTTGTTGACTAAAGCATGGCTGTACAAAAACAGATTAAGAGACTCTGTGAATAATAAAGCTATAAAGGCTTAAAACGTGTGTGAGCTCTACAAAATATTTAATATCTTTACACCCGATTGTACTTAATATTTAGATTTTATATTATTACCCCCTAGCAATTATTATTTATTTTTGTAGTTGCTATTATTATTATTATTATATTCATGGAAGATTCCTTATTCACAGCATGTTTTTGTCTATTTATTTATTTTACTATAAAATAATGTATTTTTTTTTTCCATAACTGTACCAAACAGTGAGAACATGCGTCTATCATTTATTTTTTATGTAATAATATTTGTATAATTTGCTTTATGGTGTTTTTTTAATTAAACTTGCCGCTATAATTTATATATATATAAACTATCTATATACTTTGCTGTATAGTGTTTTTCAAAATGATACTTCGACTAATAATTTAATCTAGTGAGTAGCATTTTTCCCATTCCATTTTTTTTTTTCACAAATAGCAACTTGAGTTAAAGGTTCATTTGAAAATAAATAAATAAATAAATAAACATCAATTTTGTAAAGTATTTTGTATGTCCCCTTCTGTTTTAATGACAGCAGAACTCGTGAACAAAACCACTTTTATAGTCCCTTTGTTAAGAACATTTCATATTAAAAATATCTGAGATTGCTCATTTGTCTATCTAAAAAAAGATATTAGATCAAAATATGTGCATCTTAAAATTCACATTTTCATGGAAATAAGAAGCGGGGAGGTATTCTCAGCTGGTGTGAGAAACAGCGCCCCCTGCAGCAGATGAGGGTAATGTGCGGTGTTCAGTCACAGAGGGCGAAGCAGGACAGCAGCAGCTCATCTGACCGGGGTTATCATTGACCAAATCCCTTGTGCATTCTTAACCAAACCCCTGCTGAGGATTCTGGGAACCATCGATTCATGGTAGGTGACAGATGAGCTTTAGTGTAGTGTGTGAGAGACATTATTTGATATGAGCTATTATTGGTTAGTTCACCCAAAAATGAAAATTCTGTCATTATTTACTCACTCTCATGTCTTTCCAAAACCGTACGACTTTAGTTCATCGTTGGAACACAAATGAAAATCTTTTTAAAGAAATCTGAGAGCTTTCTGTCCGTCCATTGACAGTCTAAGCAACTACTACTTTCAAGCTCCAGAAAGGTAAAGACATTATTAAAGTAATGCTGCGTTCACGCCACCTCGTATTTACCGGAATCTTGAGATGACAACACGTGACGTTATATTCGGAGCTGTTCACTTTCTTTGACTGGGAATTTTGCGTTTCTATGGCACCACTATCAATGCCTAAATGAATCTACAGCGGTCAGGTGATACAGCGGCCACGTGATACATGTGGGAGCTTTCAGAAAACTCCCAGGTTACAATTTGTAATTATGAGCTCTAAGGGGACGTGAACACTTTTTACGAGCCAGAATCTCTTAATCCATGTAACTCCAGAAGTTTAACCTTAATTTTGTGAAGCGAAGCGAGTGGTAAACATAATTTACCACTTTATTTACAAAATATTAATCTCCAATGCGCATTCACGAGAGCACCACAACGCATGCCTGTTGTGTTGTTATATATAATACAATAATTATATAATATCATCATATAATCATATATCATCAATCATGTAATATATATTTTTTTAGAATTAAAAAATAAAATTTTAAAATTTTGAATGGGAGAAAGTGCAACGCCAACTGGTAAAATAATAGCGTCACTGCAGCGGCCGTTAGAAACTCCTGTTCCTATGGAAACAGTCAGAACTGCGCATGCGCATTAGCTTGATCCAGCCTGAAAAATACCGTTTTTTGTCATGATTCGAGCATTTAGAAACAAAATTTATGAGACAGTTGTTGTCAGATTTCATTGGTGATTTCAAATATGAAATTTAATCGAAAGCTTGGCAAACAGCTTTGGAGAATTTGACGTTTTCCCATTCAGAGAGATAGGAGCTGCACTTGCATGCCCGAGAGCCGTTTCAAAGATGGCCGCCGAGTGAAATGACTTGTAAACGAACTACATGAGGGTGATTAATATATGACAGAATTTTTATTTTTGGGTTAACTAACCCTTTAAAGTCTGATACGTCTTCAGTGCATGTCCACAGACTATCAACAAACATGTATATCAATTAATCAGACACTTCCGGTTCACTGCGCGAGTTTAATCGATTAAACAGTCTCACTTTAATCGATTAAACAGTGTCACAGAGGGACAGAGTCCCTGTCGGGAACAGAACGAACCAAAAGTTATTTTAATGAATTAGCCATTCTTACTAATATGTGCAGAGCAGCCTGGGAAACCAAAGAACCACGCACATGAGCCTGTTGTTATTTCATATTTGATAGTGCAGATTTAATTTTAGATCCATGTTTTAGTGCACTTTCCCAGGCTGTAAACGGAGGGTTGCAGGTGAATCAAGTGCCTCTTTCAGCCTTTAAATAGCAGACGGGGGTGAAGCAGTGAAAAATTAATTCAGTGGATGTCACTGGCTCCACTTGAATCTGGGAAAAACATTTACACTCATCCATCCAGAGATGTGTTCAGGGTCATCTTTTTAAAAATAACCACATAAAATACAGCCAGTGAGTGAGAAGCTGAAAACTACTACAGTTTAAATGAATTATAATTTCAATTATTAAATCATTGAATCACTGATTTCAAAAACATTTATAAAATCTTTATACTAAACTTTTGAACAGTAGTGTATAAGAAATAATAATAGTGTTCACATGAATATTTTGAAGGCAAATCAAGACTGACGAGACATAGTAAAAGTAATGTCACCAAACGGTGTCCTTTATTGTCTCAAGAAAAGGTACTTTACAAAAACCATTGAACAAAATACTTTTTTTTCTCCACAAACTACAAATCGGTATTTTTTATGACATTAGAACATTTGATATGCATTTATAAAACGTAAAAAGTCTGGACAACAACATTCACACCTCTTGAGCACCAATGATGTTATCACACTGCGACACACACACACACATCTGTCTCTTTCTCTCTCTCTCTCTCTCACACACACACACACACACACACTCATCTACATGTCTTAGAATATGTCCTACATGTCTACAGCAGGCAATAAATAACAGTGATTGCTACGCTACATACGAAAAAGCTCCCAAAACCACCTGAAGTGAGGTACCATGGGAAAAAGATTTGGGTTCTCAATGAACTCAGAACAGTGTCTACAGACAATACTCGGTAAAATAGCATAAATCAGTCATAAACCACTCTCTTTTATGTAAAAACAAACAAACGTGTGTAGAGGCATGCCAGAGTGTATGTGTGTGTCCATTTGAATACATCCAATATTACAATATTAAGACTCTTTTTCTACTTTTTTGTTCAAAGAAAACTAACAGTTTGGTAAAAAGGACCATATAAAATCTAATTAATACTGAAATTAATTAAAAACAAAATAACCAAAGGGGGAAAAAAAAACAACATTCTGGCAGCATCACAATATTCAAAATTATTTTCAGAACAGTTAATGGTCAAAATAAAAATAAAATACAGTATAAATTAAAAAAAGATCTTTTATATCTGTAGTCCAAAACGCATTTAAATAAATACAAAAAATAATAAAAATGGTTCTTAGCATACAAAAATCAATAAAAACAGTTCTTATCATTAATATAAAATCATTTAAAGAGTCTATTCAGTAATTCAGTCTAGCTTCTTGATGCTAAAGCCCCGCCTACTTGAAGGCCTCTGGTATATGGTTCATTTGCATACTGGTGGGTGGGCTTGAGATACCCTCTGACCAATCAGACAAGTTGGAATGTGGAGACGAGCTTGACCATTGGTCAGGAGAGCCAGGAGAGGGCGTGAGGAAAGGGTGGTCAGGAACCTGCGGCTGGTGGCTGGGCGTGTTGTCCATGGGGTTGGAATAACTATGTTGAGAAGGCGGAGTCAGAAACTGCGTGCTAGAAATGGGAGGAGCCATGCGCTGACTCTCCTGCGGCAGGATGGTCTGGATGGGGGCGTGTCCTGAGCCAGACTGAAGATCCAGCCCACTCAGGTCACCTAGGAAGTGATGAGAGAGGGCGTGGCCGGAGGAGGCGCTGTTTTGGTGCTGCATGGGCGGCATATTCTGGTGGGCGTGGCTGGGAATCATGTGCGACGCCGCGCTGAGGTGGCTAGTTTGCATCGTAGGATAGCCCATGACCTGTGGCATAGAGGTGGCAGGGAGCATTGTGGGTATCAGCTGTGTGAAGCCTGCCTGCTGTTGTTGCTGTTGCACCCTTTGCAGCCAATCGCACGCAGCTGTTTGAGCTCCATTGTTACCCACTGGCAGATGGGATAAGCGTGGAGGGGCGGAGTCAAACGGCTTCCCTAAACTCTGAAGAGCTCCGCCCATGTGAGAATCAGCCAATCCTTGGAGTTGATTCAAAGTGATGGGAGGGGACTGTTGAAAGGGTGACGTCATCATAGGTGGGGAGGAGACGTCCGACAGGTAACCGTGGGGTGACTCCAGCGAATCAACAGGCGAGAGGACGCCCACTTCCATCATCCCTCCGTTTTTGCCCTCTCCAGTCTTTTTCTTTTTCATTCTCATATCTTTTCCGCCGTCCTTCCCTCCTCCCACGCCTTTACCTCCTGGTTTCCTCGCCTTCTTGGCCGTGTTGTTGTTGGCGCTGCCCGGGCTGGGTTTGATGCCCAGGTAGGTGTTGGGCGAGCAGAGAGGGGGCGATAAGGGCAGCGGGGGACTCCGGACCAGGTTGTATTCTTCTAACAGACGGACAATGTCGTGGTGCATGCGCTCCTGCGCGATGTCGCGTGGAAGCTGGTCTAGGTGATCCGCAATGTCACGGTTGGCCAAGTGATCGAGCAGGACTTTAGCGGTCTCGTAACTGCCCTCACGAGCAGCCAGGAAAAGTGGCGTTTCCTCCTACAAAACAAGATTATTACCGTTAGCATTTTTGTTAAATGAAATAAAGCTGAAATTATAAATATTAGAAGAAAAACTTAAACTAAACAAAAATAAAAATGTTGCCTTGAAGTAAAGTTAAAATTACTAACTGAAAATAATAAATAAACTACAACTCAACTAAAAATTAAATAAAAAATAAATTACACCAAAATATTAAGATTTAAAAAAGCAAAAACCTAAAATGCACAAAAAATATTTTAAAACTTAAAATGAAAACTTAACATGAAAATAGAAGCTAATTCCAAATATTAAAAACTATAATGGTATTAAAATGTATATATTTATTTAAATAGTTATAAATATATATATATATATATATATATATATATATATATATATATATATATATATATATATATATATATATATATATATATATATATATATAATAAAATGTAATAAATGTAATTGAATGTTAATTGTAAATAACACTGCTACAAAAACCACATACAAGGCATTGCATTTTTAATCTGAAATAAAATATTTAAATTTTTGACTTCAATTATAAACTATGGAAGCTTGTTTCCGCCACTAAATAAAAAAAAAGGTAATTGCAACTTTTTCTCTCAAAATTCTGACATTTTTTCAGAATTGCAAGATTTAAACTCACAATTGCGAGTTATAAAGTCAGAATTGAGAAAAAGTGTTTTTCCCCTCACAATTGGACATTATAACACGCAATTGCGAGTTTATATCTCACAATTCTGACTTTATATCATGCAATTCTGGAAAAAAAAGTCGCAATTACCTTTTTTTTATTTTTTATTTCATGGTGGAAACAAACTTCCATAATAAACTCATCGACTTTGTTTTATTTAATCCGTTTCAAAAACCCACCTTGTTATTCTGTAGGTCTTTATTCGCTCCATTCTTCAAAAGAACGACAGCAGCCTCCACGTTATTAACCGCAGCCGCCCAGTGAAGAGCCGACTTACCTACAGAAACAAAAACATTGAGTTAGTGGAGACATCCATGCATCTTTAAAATGAGACCTAAGAAAGGTTTTTTGAGAGATTTGGTTGAGCATATAATGTTTGTGATCATACCAGAATCATCAATGGCATTCGGATCTGCATGGCAGTTAATGAGCTCTTCCACCATTCCCTCGACAGCCAATCGGGTAGCCAGGATCAGCGGAGTTGTTCCGTCATGCATGCGGGCGTCCAGATCTGTCGCTCGGTTCCGAATGAGAATCTATTACCAAAAACAAACCCATGTTTTAACATTATTCAGCAAACAAGAGCATCTAGAGAATATAAAAATCACCTTTTTTTCTTAAATATTTTAGCTTTCATTTAAATTTCAGTTTTAGTAATTTTAGTACTTTGACTTAAACTTATTTCACTTATATTTTTTCATTTATATTTAAATTTTCCAACAAATATTTATATTTTACTTTATTTCAGTTTTATTTCAATTAAAAAAAAAAAGTATATTATTATACATAAATATGATTATTAAAATTGAAATTTCAATTTAAAACCAAACCAAACCATGTTTTTTTAAATACATATATTATTATTATTAATATATTGAATTGTGTTAACATTTATGTCTTTAATCATATAGCTGCTGTCGATCACACACAAATTAATTTAGTTTAAACCCTCCTGAATCATCATAAGCTGAATGTAATCAGTATATTTGTTCTTTACCTGGAAAACACCCTGTGCATCAGCAGCGACGGCAGCATGGAGAGGCGTGCGGCCCATGTTATCCTGGACATTAGCATCGGCGCACGACTCCAGCAGGCGTTTGGCCGCGTCCGAGCGGGCGTAGCGGGCAGCCAGGTGCAGGGCGGTCTCGCCCGTCCGGTCCGTCTGATTGTGCAGGTTGGCACCGTGGTAGATAAAGTCCGTGATGACATCAGCGGATGGATCTTCTTCTGCCTCGCCGTTTTCATTCTCAACTCCGCCGCCACTGCACGACGCGATCATCAGTGGAGTGAAACCGTCTACGAGAGAGACCAAAGAGTTTTAAAGAAAATTCCAGGGTTTACATCAGTAACATCATGCTAAAGGTCCAAGCGCTCACCAGGCCCGCGGACGTTGACGTCCATGCAGTCGTTCTCGATCTCTCCCTGCGGTGGTGTCGGAGCCATAGAGTTCAAACGCAGGTCAGCGGCGTCCAGGTGCTGCTGCGTCCACTGACGATGATCCAGCTGACCGGTCATGTCCAGAATGGACTGCTCCTCAAACTACACACAAACACACAGTTACACATCCATCCGGGATTACAGAGTAAAACATTGGATATAACTTTAAACAGAGAGTGGACAATATTTTAACAGCAAGCACACTCACCCGGAATCGTTTAGCGGTGTCGTCTTCTGCCCATTCGCTCAGTTGTTCATCCATCAGAGAGCTGTCAGAGTGTTTCAGAGGCCTGATGGGATAGAAAGTTGTGTGTTATCATTAATGGGACTGATAAAGGTGGAAAACGGTTACGTGATGTATGTTTTTTGTGGACTTTGGGGCAAAAAAATAACATTTTACAAAAATATACGACACTGTCGCTTTAATTGTTGTATATTATTAAGGTCATCAATAACTATATAGTCAATAACTGCAACTATAATCAACAATATGCATTATTGCTAAAAACCTGTACCAAAATCTCTTTATTTTTGTCAGAACAAAACAGAAAATATTACAGATTGCTGTACAAGCCTCTACGAGATTTCATGACAATAATCGTTGTGATTATAATTTTGAGCAAAATAATCATGATTATCAATTTAACCATTATGCAGCATGACTTTTTTCACTGATGAAAACTAGACTAAAATGGCCAGACAATTAGTCGACTAAAACTTGATTAAACAAAAACTGGACAAGGTTGAATAAATGTGATAAAAACTAAAAAGTACATTTGACACAGGACTACATTAAAAAACAGGTGATGAAATTAACACATTTTTTTAGTTTACATTTTAATTTTAGTGATTTATTTATGCGCTTTTGTCATTTTATTATTTTTTAATTATTTCCATTTAGCTTTATTATTATTTTTTTTTAGTTTTAGTACTTCAACTTATTTTAGTTAGTGGCTAAGGCAACATTTTTAAGTTGCGTTTAAGTTTATCTAATATTAAATATCTAATATTTAAAGTCCCTTTAATCAAAGGTCGCACACTCACTTGAGTCCGACAGAGTCCTCTCCGACCGGTTCCCTTCGCTTCTTTTTGGGTTCGGTGACTTTAAATCCTTCCGGGAACCAAAGCTGCCCGTGTTCCCTCTTCCTCTTCCTGGAGACCACGACGCCCACTGCCGCCAGGGCCAAAACAGCCAGAGCAAGAAGCACCAGGAACATGGGGTACATCTCCCCTGTCTTTGAAGGCTCATCCTCACCTGCGCACAGACACAGTTAATGATGTAATGAAGGCGTTTGAGCTGCACAGAGTACGTTTCAGTGTTGTTATTGTTAATTAAAAATGAAATAAGGCTGAAATAAAACAAAATATAATTATTACATGAAAAATGTATTTTATTACACTTAGTTGACAAGCAGCATCTCTAATTTTTAAGTTGAAGTTCTAAAATGAACAAAAAACCAAAACTGAAATAAAATTAAACAAAAATAGTATTTTTTATATTAATAATAATATTAAAAAAAAATAAAAATGACAAAAGCACAAAGATTAAAATTAAAATGAAACTAAAAATTAAATATAAAATAAAATATAAATATTAGATAAAAAAAAAAAAAAAAAATGTTGCCTTGGCAAATAAATAAAATACAGCTGAAGTACTAAAATTACTAAAACTGAAATAAAAATTAAGTAAAGATAATTAGAAATGAAAAAAAAAACCTAAAATTAAAATAAACAAATAAAATAAAAGTAAAATAAAATAAAGCTGAAATAAAATATAAATATTAGATGAAAAACTTAAATTAGAAATGTTGCATTGGCCAGTAACTGAAACAAGTTTAAGTAGTAAAAATACTAAAACTAAAATAAAAATAAATTAAACCTAAATAGAAATATATATATATATATATATATATATATATATATATATATATATATATATATATATATATATATATATATATATATTTAAATAAAAGACAGCAAAATTACTAAACTAAACTAAAAATGAAAACAAGATAAAAAATAAAAAGGTAATTAACATTTTAATAAATACTATAATTGTATGTAATAATAGTAAAATAACAGTGTTTTTGGCCTAAATGTGGCACTCACTTGTGACAGCCTCGATGATGTAAGGAACATTGAGATTCCCGCTAGAGGCCAGCGCTCCGAGGAATGCTGCCACATCTGTCGCGCTCTGGAAACACTCGTCAGACTGCTGATAACACTGACGGTTGTCAATTTCGAGATAGACGATAGACCTGTGACACAAACATGTAAACATTTTAATCTCCAATTTAAAAGCACATCAAAAATGATACACAAATAATACTTTTCATAATAAACAATATATAATATAATATAATATAATACAAATTGTTAGTTGCATTTTATTATTTTGATTTAACAATTACAATTTAATTGGTTCAAATGTGAACCAATACACTCACCCTTTGATCTCCATTTGATCCAGCTCTCGTCGTAGGCGGGGCTTCATAAATGATGTCAGGCTCCTCCTGGCTCGCTGCAGCAGCTGGGCGGGGTCGGTCCAATCAGAGCGTTTGTGTTTACTCAGCTCGTGCTCGTTGCCGTAGTACGGGAAAATGAGTGGCTCTCCATTAGTGTCGCGGCGGAACACCACGTTGGTATGCAACAGTCCGCTCAGCTCACGGAGGAAAGACGAGGAACGGTTGCGAAGATCTTCGGGTGGGATGTGGACCACTAGTACCAGACTTCCCACGGCGAGTTTCTGAGGAACGTCATCGGCACAGTCGAGACCATCCCATTCGCACTCCGCGTTATTACAGCCCTGATCGCAGTGACCATCCGCATAGTGATCCCTACAGTACTGATCGTACAGTGGACTGGAGAGATTGAGGAGGAGGATGAGGTAAAAATTAATGTCAAATTTTCCACTGATTTCTCTATGCATTTTTGACTTCCACATTCTTTTAATATATTATTATTATCATTACATTTAGAAGGATTTTTCCATTAGGATGCACAGTTTTCCACAGTTAATAAAAGATTGTAAGATTGGAAATAAAAGATTGTAAAGATTGTCAAAAAAATATCAAAATTAAATGACAGCAAAAATAAAACACAATAAAATAAAAAAAAATTAAAATTAGATATAAAAATTTTAAATGATTGTCAAAATAGTATCAAAAATTAAATAAATAGAACCGCAAAATAAAATGAAATAAAATAAGATAGAAATGGGTCCTTAACGATAAAGCAATAAGAATAAAATAATAAAACAGCCAAAATAAATATAAAAAATAAAAAGCAATAAAATAAAACAATAAAATTGTAAAGACTGTCAAAATAAGTATCAAATTAAATAAACAGAACTGCAAAATAAAATAAAATGAAATGATAAGATAGAAATGGGTCCTTAACGATAAAGCAATAAGAATAAAATAATAAAAACAGCAACAAATAAATAAATAGCAAAAATAAAAAGCAATAAAATAAAACCATAATAAAAAAATTAAAAATAAAATTGTAAAGATTGCCAAAATAAGTCTCAAATTAAATAAATAGAACTGAATAAAATAGAACAAAATTAAATAAAATGAAATAATATAGGATAGAAATTGGTCCTTAACGATAACGCAATAAGAATAAAATAATAAAACAGCCAAAATAAAAATAAAAAAATCAAAATTAAATTAAAAAAAACAGCAAACATAAAAGCGCAATAAAATAAAACAATAATAATAAAAAAAATACAATTCAATAAAATAAATAAAAAATACAATAAAATAAATTTCACTTACTTGCATTGCCCCTCCAGTCTTTGGCAGTCGAATCCATCATATAAGCAGCCAGCGTTGGCACACTGCTCGTCACATTTTCCGTCGTTGAAGTACCTCCAACACTGCAGGGCGGCGCTACAGTTCTGCCACGGGTCGTCGAAATTCAGAGAGCAGTCGCCACCATCCCATCCGCACTCGTGATTGTTACACTGCGTATCGCAGATGGCATTTCCACCCCTGCCTTCACACTGAGCGATTTCACATCTAATCTCCACCTCCGGGGGTGGGGCGATGTCCCGGCCCTGCCCCCCATTGAAGGAGTAGTCAAGGATGTGGCAAAGGAGTCCGTTGAAGTTGGCAGGGCAGGAACAGCGGTAGAACGGAGCATCATTGATCGGCTGGCAAGTGCCCCCGTTGTAGCAGGGGTTGGTGAGGCACGGCGAGTCCATCCGTGTTTGGCACTCATGCCCGCTAAAGCCAGGTGGACAGAGACAGCGGGGACTCAAGTGGCCGGAGACACAGGTAGCACCATTGCGACAACGCAGGGAGCCGCAGGACTGAGCGTCGTATTCGCAGGAGGAGCCGGAGTAACCCTGAGAGAGAACGACTGGTTAGAGAGTGTATTTTTAAAGGTGTAAATTACTTTTTAAACAGCTCTCAAGCACCAATGGCGTGTATGTGGTGTTAAGAAAGTTCAAATCACAGAATTAGCCTTCAAGATGTGAGTTTTTACTCACCGGCTGACACTTGCAGATGTATCCGTGTTTGGTGTTGCTGGCGACAGCACACGTTCCTCCATTTTTGCATGGCGTGTCCTTGCAACCATTGAACACAGTTTCACAGCGCTTGCCTGTAAAATAAAAACAAACAAACATTAAAACAAAAAAAGTTCACAAAAGTCTCTAGGTCATACTTCAAACCTCAAAACGCAATAAATAAATAAATAAATAATTAAAAAATATATGTTTTCTAGTGCTGTCAAATGGTTGATTGCGATTAATCGCATCCAAAATAAAAGTTTGTGTTTATATAATATATGTGTGTATATTTATGTATATATAAATACACACACATATGTATATATTTAACAAAAATATATTTATATATAAATTTTGTGTGTATTTATGATTTATGTATATATAAATACACGTATATATTTAACAAAAATATATTATTTTATATATAATATATACATTTTATATTATATATACATAAAATTTATATATAAATATATTTTTTGTTAAATATATACGTATTTATATATACATAAGTAATAAATCACAATTTATAAATATTTTTTTGTTAAATATATACATAAATTATACATAAATACATAAATACTTTGTTGTACTGAATTTAATTTACGTTAATAAATAAATAAATAAATAAAATGTTCACATTTTAAATTGTATCTGTGAAGTATAATTCTTAGTATATTCAGAATAAATAGGTAAATAAATGTGTCTGGATTGCATTTTTTTCTTTCCATTACTGTTTTACAATGAGAAAATGAGTATTATAGCAATATAAATTTGAGAGAGAAATAAGATTAATTGTCAAAATGTTTTTTGTGTGAGATTCACTAACACTAAATCATCTAATGTTTACTGTATTCATATTGGTCAGATTCAATGATACATGTTTATATTCACTGCAAATGTGATCATTTGTGCACAATCATGCACTGGTGTCTAATGTCTGTTCGTACCGGTGTATCCTGTTCGGCACTCGCATCGGAAGTCGTTGATGAGTTGTACACAGTTGTAGGATCCGTTGGGGTCACAGGGGTCAGACAGGCACTCGTTGACATCGCCTTCACAGCGCTCACCTACAAAACCGGGCGGACACACACAACCATAACCGCCTACACGGTCCACGCAGCGGCCGCCGTTAAAGCACCGCGGCTCACCAGTTAACGGATCCACGGCCGGGGAACAGTCATCGACGTCAATCTCACAGTGAACACCTGCAAACACAGGCAGAGGAGACAAATCGAAACAATTCACCAACTGAAATATTAAGTGATGGATCCAGTGTATGTGTGTGTGAAGGTGCCTGTACCTTGCGTTCCCCGTGGACAGGAGCATTTGTATGTGTTTATGAGGTCGATGCAGGTTCCTCCGTTCTGACAGGGTTGAGACAGACACTCGTTTATCTCCTTGCTGCAGTTGACCCCGTGATATCCAGGAACACACTGAAAGAGAGAAACAGACATTAAACTCTTCTAAATGATGTGCATGTCAGTGTACATGTGCGATCGCTCAGGCGTGTGTGTGTTTTCGTACCTCACAGCTGTATCCTCCCAGGTAATCGGTGCAGGTGGCTCCATTCTGGCAGGGGTTCGGCATGCACTCATCCACCTGCTCCTGACAGTAGCTGCCCGTGTATCCGGCTTGACATCTGCACAGGTGTGTGTTACCGACGTCAACACACTGACCCGCGTTACGACACAGAACGACCACAGACACTCCTGAGAAAGAGAGAGACAGCTAGTTTAATATGTGGTTTAATTAATGTGGCAAACAAGGCATTTCGAACAGTAATTTTCTGCTTGGTTGAATGCTAGGAGAAAATACACACTCTAACCAGTTCAGAAATGACTAATATTGCCAAAAAAATATTTACATTTATTAAATAAATGTATTTTTTATTTGTTATCTAAACTTTTATACAATTTAAAACAGGGATTCCCAAACCTTTTTGTCAGCAGAACTCCTAAAATATTTACTTGAAGTACCAATGAAGTTTATATTTCAACAATTTCACATTTGCAGGTTCATGGTTCTCTGATGTTGGTGAACAGTTACATGACATGCAGGTGAACAATTAAAAATGTTTAACCTTTTAAATTTTATTATTCGTTCATTTAGGGTCCGAAATTACAAATATTGCAAAAGTTATCAAAATGTAACATTTTTAAAGATTTAAATTTGTAAATGTATTACTTTTATATCAGTTATCTAACATTTAATATATTTTAAAACAGGTACTGCAACACTTTACAATAATGTTTCATTAGTTAACATTAGATAATGCTGTAATTAATATTAAGTAACAATGTGCAATACATTCATTACAGTATTTATTAATCTTTATAAGCATTAGTTAATAAAAATACATGTTCATTGTTAAAAATACATGTTCAAAAATACATGTTCATTTTAATAGTAATAACAGAGATTAACAAATGCTTCAGAAGTGTTTTTCAATGTTAATTTGTGTTAAATAATGTAGTTAACCAATAGAACCTTATTGTAAAGTGTTACCTAGGCATTCACAACTTTTTTCATTTATGTATGTTAACTGATTTTTTTTTAATTATTTAATTTTAATTACAATTTTATGATTAAATTCATTATTAGCTTTGCATCAACCCACAGCAGTTCCTTCACATAAAATATTCCATTTTAAACCTCTTAAGTTTTAAGGGTTTAGTACAGAAGTAATAGTCTATTCAGCAGTGATCTTTTTTTATTTTATTTTTTTATACTATTTTTATTGCATTTTCTTGAACACTTACACAACAATGTACATCACATATCTGTAACAACACAATGTACAGAAACAAAAACAAACAAACAAACACCGGGGCTCGTTTTACATAAAAAGTGTAACAGCGCAAACAACATTGGGTAATACAATATATATACTTTGGTCAGAGTTAACAATAGATTGCATATAAAAATCAAAAATATAAGCAATAAAGTAGGGTTAATATAGTCCACTAAAGTATATTTTCATATGAATATAATACCTAATTATTAAGCAGTTTGTTCCTCCATTATATTGTTAATATCTCTGTGTTCAATAAATAGTAAAAAGGGACTCCAGACACTCTTAAATTTGGCTTCTTTACCCTTAATAATATAGGTTATTTTTTCCATTGCAATGCATGAAGATATTTCTCTTAACCATCAGGATATAGTAGGGCTTTCTGTTTTTTTTCTCCAGTAAATGGAAATGAGCCTTTTGGCATGCAGTATACACATGTCTATCAATACTTGTGTATCCTTCTTAATATTCCAATTAGCTGGATGAATACCAAGAATAAAAAATCCAGGATCCAGTGGTAATCTCACTGAGACTATGTGCCATATCATATTACTAATTTCATTCCAAAACTCTTTAATTCTATCACATTCCCATATACAATGAATTAATGTGCCTTTTTCACTGTTACATTTAAAACAAGTATCTGGTATGTTGCTATAAATTTTATTTAATTTTACCAGAGTTATATAAGTACGCATTAGCCAATTGTACTCTAACAGTTTAAGTCTGCTGCTGACAGTCTGTGTTTGGGCCTTTACACATTTTTGCTCCCATTTATCCTTATCTATCTTCAATCCAAGGTCTTGTTCCCACATAGCTAATCTGGATGCAGATGATTCCTGAGAACCTGATAATAGCATATTGTTTTTCTCCAAATTTCTCCAAATTTGTTAGTTCTGGCTCATCAAGTCCTTGACCCCGGGCAGTACGTATGAAGTTCCTAATCTGCAAATATTTATAATAATGTTTTTTAGGGATTTTGAAATTGTTGGTAATATCAGCAAATTACATTAGAACACCATCTTTGTACAGGTCTTTAATTTTCCCGCACACCGTTCTCAGCCCAAAGTCGAAAGCCTAAATCCTTTCGACCAGGTATAAAATGATCATTTCCCCATATTGGGCTAAATACAGATAAAGACTCTTTTTCCTTTAAATAAGTTCGTACTTTCCCCCAGACATTTATCATGTTCAGTACTACTGGATTAAATGATATTGCACTCAAATTTTTTTTGCAACATTTTTGTATTGGCTGAATAAAGATATAAATTAAAAGGAATCTTAGATTTTACAAATGAATTTTCTATTTCTATCCATTTAGGAGGAGCGCTTACCAAAAAATGAAACATTATCGCCCTTAACTGGGATGCCCAATAGTATGATTGAATATTTGGGAGTTTAAATCCTCCTCTGTCATATGGTAGGTAAAGCAAAGATGTCCGGACTCTTGGGTGTTTATTATTCCAAATAAACTGGATAAACATTCTTCGTATGTTGGTGAAAAATGAAGTAGTGGGGGGCAGAGGAATATTTTGGAAATTATAGAGTAATTTGGGTAGTATAGTCATCTTCAATATATTAATTCGACCAATTAATGAAATTGGTAAACTTAACCATCTATCTATAGACTTAGTAATTGAGCTTGTTAGGGCATTGTAGTTCAATGCAGTTATTTTTTCTATATCTGACATAATCTGAAGTCCTAAGTATGTAAATTAATCTGTAACGTTAAGATTGGAAGTTAAGCATGATAATTTTGACTTTTCCTCTTGATTAAGAAATAAAATAGAGGTTTTAGATGGATTCATCTTATAACCAGAAAATTTCCAAAACCTTTTAATAAGATTGAGTAAAGCTGGAATAGATTGGCTTCAGCAGTGATCTTTACCTTGCTGCTTGGCGGCGACCTCACAGCTGACACTGGGGACGTCACAGTAGATGCCCGTCCAGCCACTGGCACACTGGCAGGTAAAAGACGCCCCCTGCTGCCAACACGAGCCACCGTTCTTACAGGGAGAGGAGTCACACCAGCGCACCAGACTCTGAAACACCAAATATAAAGCATGTGAAATAGATCTATATCATGAAAATATACTGTTATATACTATATGAATTAGTGTGTTTATGTACCTGGCAGTTGAGTCCAGTGTATCCGTGTGGGCAGGTGCATTTGTAGGTGCCGTATCCGTCCTGACAGGTGCCTCCGTTTTGGCACGGCCGCGAGTCGCACTCGTTAACGTCATGCTGGCAGTAATTCCCGGTAAATCCCGGCAAACACACGCATGAGAACGTGTTTATGCCATCTACACACGTTCCGCCATTAAAACACGAGCTGTAGAGAAGAAACAATGCATGTATGCAAATGAAAAAGAAATTTGAAATCACAATATCAAAGCATTTTAAATGAAAAAAACATGTAAAAACATCTTAACTTTTGGCAGAATGATGAAATGCGTCTATAAGGAGTGTGTACCTCTCAGTGCAGTCTGGTGTGTTGATCTCACAGTTGATGCCGCTGAATCCTACAGGACAGCTGCAGGTGTAGCTGTTGACACAGTCGGTGCAGTTCCCTCCGTTACGGCAGGGGGCGCTCATGCACTCGTCTATGTCCTCTGTACAGCGCTCCCCACGGAAACCAGCCAAACACACACACATAAAGCCATTCACACGGTCCTGGCACACACCGCCGTTACTGCACGGATCTGAGAGAGAGAATAATTACAGTTACTGCCATATTCAGACTTATTTTTCATCTTTACTTTTAATAACTCTTGTTTATCAAGTAATGTTACTGCCTATGCGGACATTTTGTACACGTCTTACTTGGCTCGCAGTCGTCAACGTCGTTCTCGCACAGATCTCCGGTGAATCCGGGGTTGCAGCGGCACTGGTATCCACCGCGCAGGTTCTCACACACCCCTCCGTTAGTGCAAGGATTCCTCACACACTCGTTAATGTCCACCTCACACGTCTGACCTGTGTAGTGAGACGACAGTGATTATGATGATGAGTGTCATATAAAGAGCATAAAACTCACAAAAAAAATGTGCACTTAGTCTTACCTTGCCATCCAGCAGGACAAGCACAAGAGAAACTAAGAAAATCCTCCGATTCGCGACACACACCTCCGTTCTTACAAGGACGCTGCACACAGGGAGCCAAAACGTTCTCACACACCTCACCTGAAACACACATTGAGAAAGTGTTAAAATGGATGCAAAAGATACATATAGGTCAGGGTTATTATTGTTAACTAAAATGTTAACTAATACAAAAAAAAAAATAAACTTATTTCCAAAACAATTTTTAATATAAATATATAGACATTTTTAATATAAATATAAAATGTTGATATGTACACATTTAAAAATATATAAAAATAATTATATTATATATATATATATATATATATATATATATATATATAAAAATAATTATATTATATATATATATATATATATATATATATAAAAAGTAAAATATTACTTATAAAATATTAATTATAATAACTTTAAAATAAAAATATAAAAATAAAAACTTCAAAATATTAGTAAAAACTATAATAGTATCAATAATACTAAAATAATGGAAGGACAATACCATAAAAAGCACAATGTACACCCTTTGAATGTTTGTTTATTAAATATTTTAGCTAATTTGATTATTCTTCCTGCTACCAATAAAAGTGTAGTAAACATTTAACCACATTTCTTGCTAAATTCTGCAGGTTTTCCAATCAAAATAAGTGCAGAAAATAAGAAAAAAGCCTGAAGTTAATCTTTATTTGTTATTTCAGTCTTGCTCTTCTATTGCCTCATTTTTCCAGCTCGGTTCCTGCAGGCACTTCCTTATCAGTTTCCACGGTGACCAGCCGTAGCAGGAAGTCACTTGGAGTTTCCTTCTATTGTCAATTCTTTGCCTCAACAGGAAACAGGAAGGGACCAAACAGGAAATAGACCTATTTGAGTAGCCACCCTTGACACAGTGGCGTTATTTCACGTCCCCAGATAGTTTTACGCACACCTCTGCAAAGTTTCAAAACAAAAAGACAGCTACACAATGGATGTTTTTGTATGTGTTTGTACCTGTGTAAGGCAACATGCAGTTGCACTTGAATCCGGCCACATCGTCAATACAGGAGCCCTGGTTTAGGCAGGGGTTGGATGCGCACTCGTTGATGTTCATCTGGCAGTTGGGACCTAAATGCAAGAAAACACACGCCGTCAAATCATGCAAAAGTCGGAAAACATGCTTTTGAGTGTGTACTATTACGGTGTTATTCTAGGTTATACAACTGTGTAATATAATTAGCTTAAATTCCTTATAACCTAATGTTTATGTTCACATTTTAATAACTAAGCTATTTTGGCTTAGCATTCAATTTAGTAAAAATTTGCATTTTTAGTAGAAAAATTCTCTTATGTAGCACAAAATATTGTGGATAGAACGAACAATCGATAGATAGAAGGAACGAACAATAGAATGAACAGTAGATAGAACGATCGATAGATAGAAGGAACGAATGAACAATAGATGGACAGAAAGAACGAACGAACAATCGATAGATCAATAGATAGATTGATAAATATGAACGAATAGATAGAACGAATGAACGAACAATAGATAGAAGGAAGGAACGATAGAAAGAACGAACAAACAAACGAATGACAGAACGATAGATAGAATGAACGAACAAACGAAAGATAGAACGATAGAACGAACAAATGATAGAACGAATGAACAAACGATAGAACAAACAAATGACAGAACGAGCGAACGAACAATAGATAGAACGAATGATAGAAGGAAGGAACGATAGAACAAACAAACGAATGAAAGATAGAACGATAGATTGAATGAATGAACGATAGAACAAACGAACAAATGAAAGATAGAACGAATGAACGATAGATAGTAGTACAAAAGTGGGCAAATGCATACTTGAGTGTATTAAGACATTTTATTTTAATAATGTATTGAAAAATATATATATATATATATATATATATATATATATATATATATATATATATAAAAAATTTATTTATTTTTTTAAATTAAGCCCAAAAGGCAGGCATGCATATTTAAAAACTGAAAATATTATTCAATCCAGGCAATATTTTATTTTAATAATGTATTTAAAAATATACAAAATAATATTACTTTTATTTTAATTGCATTATTATTGGACATTTTAGACTACATAGATTTATTTAGATTCAATATTTTTTTTAATTTTATATTTTGACTTTGCAGCAAAATCTAAACATTCTAGATTATAAAACTTGCATAAAATTGCACAAACCCTCTGTTGGTGACTACATGTAAGCATTAGCTTAGCTAGCTAAATTAATCATCTGAAAATTCCTTACTAAACTTTTAGGTTCAAACATCTAAAAACTGCTGTTTTGACTTTGCATTCAATGCCATTGTTAGTAGAAAAGATTAAAAGTGAACTGTCACAACTCGTCCTCTTATGTAATGCAAAGGACTGTGGGCAATATCAGCCTAAAAGGCATGCATACTTTGAAAATCTACTGTAAATAGTATGCAAATGCATTAGAAGTGATCTGGCATCCTAGTCAGGAAGTATAGAGTACGAATTGGGATACAGCCATAATATCTGGGGCAGCGTCTTACCACTGAAGCCTGCTCTACAGGTGCACACATAGCCACTGGTCATGTCCTTACAGGTGCCTCCGTTCACGCACGGATTGGACAAACACTCGTTGATGTTGATGTCACAGTTGCGTCCCATCCAGCCGGCCTCGCACATGCACGTGTAGCTGTTGATCTGGTCCAGGCAGTTGCCGTGGATACAGGGGTTGCTGGAACACTCGTTGTGCTGAGAGAGGCAGGTGGCGTCACGGAAACCCTCCGGACAGCGGCAGGTGAAGGTGTTGACCCCGTCGATGCAGGTGCCGCCGTTATGACAGGGGTTTAACGCGCAGTCGTCAATGTTGATGTTGCACATTGAGCCTGTGAGGAAAAACAGTATGTATTAAAAAAGTGTGTAAAAGTTTTAATAGTAAAACTGAACATTCAGTGTCAAATAACACAGAATGGGCTTGATTTGATTGTGAAAAGTGGGCACAAGTGGAATATCACCATTTAAAATAACTGCTTTCTATTGTAATATATGTTATTCCTGTGATCAAAGCTGAATTTTCAGCATCATTACTCCAGTCTTCAGTGTCACATGATTCTTCATAAATCATTCTAATGTGATGATTTGCTGCTCAAGAAACATTTCTGATTATTATTAGTGTTGACAACAGCTGTGCTGCTTCACATTTTTTGGAAACTGATGCATGAAACAGCATTTATTTGAAATAGAAATCTTTTGTAACACTAGAATTGTCATTATATATAATATAATTGTCAATATCCTATTATCTTTGCTGAATAAAAGTATGCATTTTCTCAAAATAGTTACAGGCCTTAGTTACATCAGCAGAATTGAAACTGAGAAATTGAGGAAACTTGAAAAATACAACCAATTTTGACCTTGTTTTACATGGTAAAGGTGGATAAATTGATGTTAAGTTGTTTCTAAGGTGAATATCAAATTATCTTCATAATAATAAACAACTTAAAGGCCATATATTCACACGTGTGGACAAATCCTGTCAATCATTTTCCTAATTGACCATCTTGTTTATCAGATGATTCTCTCTAAAGAGTCTTACAGTGATCTAACCAGAAGTTTGAAACTTAAAACTATCAATATGTTAAAATGCATGTAAAATGCAAAAGTAAAGGAATTTTCCTTGGGACTCAGATGCGTTTTGACCTCTAGTTCTTTGTCTGCCTTTCTCTGTGTGTGTGTGTGGGCCCCATCCCAAATCTCCAGCCCTGCTCCAAATGCACAAAGGATTTCCTCCACCCTCTTGTGCTCTTTCATTCGTCCTTTCTTTCCGTCTTTCAGACCCGCTCACACACCCCTCACACACTCGCTGGGGGGAGGGCAGGTCCTACAGAGGGTTGTTTGCAGATACAAAAGGACAGACCCTATTTCACACACGGCCGAACAACAATTACCCCCTCAACACACACACAAAACCCTCCTCTGTAGGGTAATGGGTAACTGCTTGATTCTCTTACAACAATGGGACTTTATTGCAGTTTCTCTCTCTCTCTCACACACACACTATACTGAGTGTAATACTTACTGTAATACATATAGTACTGCTCAAAAAGGGTTCAGTGATGCTAAAAGACACCTGTTCACCTAGCTACAGCCCAACAACCACAGACTGCCAACTATTAACCTTGGTTTACATTCCAGGGACTGTTTTTTTAATTAATTTTTATTATGTAGCAAACAATAAGGCATTCGAGGCCATGCTAAATAATCTATATACACAAAATACATCACAAAATGGGAAATCATGCCGTTTCAGCTTTGCTTTCAATGATATTTTAATAGAAAAAGTTGTATAATTGAGGTTGAAAAGTGAACTGCCCTCCCCTTTTACAGAACAAAGGATTGTGGGAAATTAAATAAAATAAAGTTGCAATGACAATGTGTCCTTAATGTTCTTATGTATGACAGTATTGGGAAAAAAAAAAAGTGTTGATGTCAATGCTATTTTAGTCTAAAAAGTTGTTAAATTGAGGTTAAAAAACTTTTTACGAGGTAAAAAAAAGATTGTGGGCAATATCAGCCTTAAGTAAAATAAATTCGACTTGTTTTTCAAAAACAAATGTGATTGTGTCCTTAATGGAAGATTGTTTTCACTATAAAATAAAAAAAATGGTAATTGCAACTTTTTATCTCACAATTCTGACTTTTTTTCAGAATTATTAGATTTAAACTCAGAATTGCGAGTTATAAAGTCAGAATTGCGTGATATAAAGTCAGAATTGCAAGGTTTAAAGAAAAAAAGTCAGAATTTGCGTAATAACTCGCAATTGTGAAAAGTTGGAATTGCGATTTTATATCGCAATTCTGACTTTATAACTCGCAATTGTGAGATATAAACTCGCCATTGTGAGAAAAAAGTCAAAATTGTGGAGATAAAAAGTCTCAATTACCTTTTTTATTTAGTGGCACAAACAAGCTTCCATAGTCCTTAATGTTTGTATTATATATAGAAAAAGTTAACTAAAGACAATAAGGCACTTAAGGCTATGCTGAATTCTGAAAATACTCCTGCCGCCCTTTAGCCATGACTATATTCACGGTTTAGCAAGGCCTATTGTACCTTTCTCCTTAAATACAACATTAAAAGGGTCACTCTTGTGATCAGTCAGGCCGTAGCATTAATGTAAAGCACACCTGTGTGTGTGTCCCAGTTGGGAAAGGCAGTCTCTGTCCTAAGTCATATCTGTTATCTGATACACAAGCTCTGCACTTCGCTGGCCACCTGTTCTCACACTCACACACACACACAGATGCTGCACTGACTCACCTGTGTATCCGGGTTCACACACACACTCGTAGCCGTTGATCTTGTCGATGCACTTTCCATAGTCACATGGTTTACTCTTGCAGTCGTCAATGTTTATCTCGCAATTCACACCTGCGGACACAATCACGACATGATAACTGTCATCACATACTCACCGTCATATTTCGCAAGAGTTTTTATGCGTGTGCATGTGTTACCTGTGGTTCCTTTAGGGCAGGTACAGGTGTACGAGTTCTCTCTGTCCTGACAGGTGCCTCCGTTTCGGCACGGTTGGCTCAAGCACTCGTTTATGTTGGTCTCACACAGGCGGCCGGTGTATCCAGGGCGACAGTCACAGGTGAAAGCGGCCACGCCATCCCTACACACGCCGTAATGACAAGGGCTCGACACACACTCGTTGATGTCCAACTCGCAGTGAGCACCGGCAAAACCTGCAGATGGGCATTTGAAAACCCATATTATGTATTTAGAATGTTGCTAGTGACACTCATTGCCTATTCTAAGAGGATAACCAATCATAATACAGGTCATTTGCATATGGAATTTTTTTAAATGCACACAGTGTCCAAAAAACGTTAACTATATTTGCGTCCACACCAACAAACGATAACGGTCTGTTTATTGTAAGCTCACGTGCTGCGGTTTCAAAGTGTGTACAACATGTTTTTGCTGTTCTTGTTGCATTTACACGGCTTTAACCAGCAGATGTCCTCAGCATGCTATGTTTCGAGTGAATAGCTAGTGTAATCGATCTATAATCTAACAGTGAATTTACTTGACGAAGTCAATATAGTGGAATAAAATCAATGCCTAGTCTTTTTCATTGCAACTTCAAAGGAAGCAAGACAATGTTGTCGAAACTAGCGCTGGATACCTGAGGTGATTTTATGTTACACTGTTTGCTAGGCTGGCATTATGATGAGGGTATGACCGATTGTTTTCCATATATCTATTTTCTTTAAAGTATTCTTGAAAAGGGGGTTTGACTTGTCAAACAGCAGTGGATGTTTCTGGACCTCGGCGATTAACTTCTCTGCGATGTCGTCTGCCATTTTAAATGCGCGAGCCATTAAATTAGAATGGATTCTGATTGGCTGTCAATGTTTTATTGTTCAACAGCTGGAAAAAATCATTCTGAAAGTGATCCCAACGATATTGTGTCTCTATATCGTTATAGCTGTGGTGTGGACAGTGCTGTTCTTTTATTAGAACGATTTTTAAAACTATATCTTTATCATTATCTTTATGGTTATCTTTCTTGATGTGAACGGGCCTTAAGACTGGGAAAAGGTGTACCTGGAGTGCATTCGCAGGTGTATTTGTTCGGTCCGTCTGTGCACTTGGCGCCATTTTTACACGGTGTGCTTGCGCACTCATCTACATCCACCTGACATAAATTCCCAGAGAACCCTGGAGGGAAATAAAAAAAGCATGCAATGTTTAGTTTGATTGCTCATCAACAATGCACATTATAAAAAAGACCCAACCTAGTTCTTATGATTAGATCATATGATTAGATAAAAATTATGTAGTTACCTTTGGGGCAGTCGCAGTGGAACGAGTTGATCTTGTCAATGCATTTTCCATTGTTGAGGCAAGGCTGTGATGCACAATCATCGGTGTTTATTTGACAAAACACACCCTCGTAACCTACACATCAAAGCAATCAGTCAGACAACAGTAGTGATGCGCTTTTGATGCAGGTAAATGATTAAAGACCCATACCAGGCATGCAGATGCAGTGGAATCCACCAATTTGGTCAAGGCAGGTGGCGTCATTCTGGCAGGGGTTAGACTTGCATTCATTAACGTCCATTTCGCAGCGCGGGCCTTCATAACCCTGGAGACACTTGCACTGGAAGGAGCCTTTAGTGTTGAGACACCGTCCGCCATGCTCGCATGGGTTTGCACCTGAAATGCATCAATCGCAAACATTATTGTGATGCAACAATCACACAGCATCTAAAATTCTTTCTAACCAATCATATGCGACTCTTACCGAGCGAGCACTCGTCAATGTCTTGGTTGCAGGCCGATCCCGTGTACCCGGGCGGACAGGTGCAGATGGCTTTTCCGCTCACCGGGTTTGTGTCGCAGTTTGAGCCCTTCTGACATGGATTACTGATGCAGGCGTCATCGAGGTGACACAGAAGACCTGTGGGTAACAGCGTTGTTATTGTTAGCTAAAACTATTAAAGATCATTTTTGGTAAATGAAATAAAATAAAAAACTTAAAGTAATAAATACTATAATAGTATATAAATAATACAATTAAAACGAATAAAAGCTAATTCAAAATACAAATAAATACTATAATTAAGAGCTCCACGATTCTGGATAAATTGAAAATCATGATCGAGATCACGATTCTGAAGAGACTAAATTAACTAAATAAAATAACGTAAATTACTAGAGGTTCTAACAAAAAATTAATTGCTTCAGTCTATTGAAAAATGTTTACTTAATTAAAATGAATATTTAAAAAAATGATTCAATGACTCACTCATAAAGACTTCACTTGTTTCATTACTGGATGAATCAGCGGTTTTGAATGAATCTCTTGAATGAATGATTCAATGACTCAATTATATAGACTTCACTTGTTTCATTACTGGATGAATCAGCGGTTTTGAACGAATCTCTTGAATGAATGATTCAATGACTCACTTATATAGACTTCACTTATTTTATTACTAGATAAATCAGCGTTTTTGAATGAATCCCTTGAATTAATGATTCAATGACTCATAACTCTAACTATAATAGAATATAAATAATACTAAAATAACTGGGTAAATGCTGGGTAAAATAAAGAAGGTAAAAAAATGAAATTGCATAAACAAAATATACCTGTGCGGCCATGTGGACACTCGCAGAAGAAAGAGGCAACTCGATCGTGGCAGGTGGCACCCTGGGAACACGCAGCGCTGGCGCAGTCGTCGATGTTCTCGCTGCAGTCGTCGCCCGTCCATCCGTTCACGCACACACAGTGGAACCCGCCGATGGTGTTGTGACACGTTCCTCCGTTCTGACATGCGTTAGGCGAGAGTTCACACTCGTCTACGTCATCTGTACAGTACTGACCTGAAGAAAGAAGGGGTCAGAGGTCAAACTTAAGGTGAGGCAAAATATTTTATTTCATTGTATTATTATTATTATTATTATTTTAAAATACGCAAAACTAGTACCGGTCCAGTGTTTGTTGCAATGGCAGTTGTACGTATTGACGCCGTCTATACACCTGCCTCCATTCTCACAGGCATGCTGGGTGCAGTCGTCAACGTTATGCTCGCACGTTTGACCTGTGAACCCTGAGAGAGACAAATGATTCACATTCAATACACATCAAAGAGTCTGAGGCCATATATGGATTGTGTTTATGTGCTTGAGTGAGTAACTGAATCATCTAGGTCACTCATTGGGATTACATATAAACTACAACAAAAAAGCACCGCATTTCATGCAAGACTGACATGCTGTTAATGAGTAACTGAGCACATGCAGGGTTATTAGCGTTTGCTAAGACAAAAGCTGTTGTTTTAAAAACATTACCATTACCATTACTGTTTATATTGTTTTATTGTATTTATATATGGTTTTAAAAACTAACTTTCGTAGGCTGGAATGAAATGCAACTGAAGTAGAAATGATGTCCGTAAAATTAATTAAACTGAAATGTAAAGTAAAATTTTTAAATGGATAATGTATTTAAATTTATATTTATATATGTATTTATATTCTTTTTTATGTTTTTTATTTTTATTTATTCATATTTGTATGCATTTATTTTTATTTGTTTACATTTATTTATAATTTTTTTTTTTTTAATTCTAGAAATGCAAATGTTAGATTTTGGTTAGGTTTATTTATATGCATTTATATTTATATTGTTATTTATACATTATATTATATTATATATTATTATATTATTTATGTTGATATTTATGTATTTATATTCTAGAAATGTATTTATGTATTTCTAGAATATATTTATGTTTATTTATATATTTATATTCATATTTATTAATGCATTTATATTTATGTATTTATATTCATTTTTATTTTTGTATGTATTGTTTTATTGATTCATTCATTCAATCTTTTTTTAAAAACTATTATTATTGTTTATATTGTTTTATTATATTTATATATGGTTTTAAAATCTATTAAACTTTCGTTGGCTAAAAATGAAATGCAACTGATGTAGAAATGATGTCCATAAAATGAATCACACCAAAATGTAAAGTAAATTAGAAGAAAAAAAAAAAAAATCATTTATATTTATATCTCTTTTTTCAAGAAATTAAATAAATGAATACTTTTACTCAGCGAGGATGCATTAAATTGATCAAAAGTGACAGTAAAGACATTTATAATGTTGAAATATAATGCTTTATATTTCAGAAATTCAGATAAATGTTCTATTGAACTTTCTATTTATCAAAGAATCCTGAAAAAAATGTAGCATATTGGAATGATTTCTGAAGGATCATGTGACACTGAAGACTGGAGTAATGCTGCTGAAAATTCAGATTGGATCACAGGAATAAATTGCATTTTAAAAAATATTCGAATAGAAAACAGTTATTTAAAATTGTAAAAATATTTCACAATATTACTGTTTTTTGCTGTATTTTGGAAATATGCATTTTCAAATAAATGCATCATAAGTATATATTTTCAGAAAAATATTTTAGTTAATCCCCCCCAAAAATAATGATGCCAAACTTGACACACAAATAAGCACACTTACCTGACAGACAAGTGCAGGCATAGGTGGTGTCGCTGGTTTGTAAGCAGGTCCCTCCATTCCTGCAGGGCGAAGGGTGGCACGGGTGGTACAGGCGCTCGCAGTGTGTGCCAGCGTACTCAGGTGGGCACCGGCAGAAGTACGATCCCACCTCGTTTATACAGGTGCCTCCGTTACGACAGGGGGAGGGAGAGAGCGCGCACTCGTTCACGTCTTGCCGACACGTTTGGCCATGGAAGTTAGAAGGGCAGGTGCAGATGTAGTGCGAGTCGAATGCCGAACACTGGCCGCCGTTGGCACAGGGGTTCGACGCACACGGGTCGGCCTGTTGGCACGTTTTACCTACGCACATAAAGGGAAAAACAGAGGTTAATGTATCTTCCAACCCGCAAGGAAGAGCATCTATTCTGGGTAATGTCTGTGTGTGATAGTCATACCTGACCATCCAGGTGGGCAGCGGCAGGTAAAGGTGTCGAGCGTGAGCAGAGAGCAGGTACCTCCGTTACGGCACGGGGAGCTCATACAGGCGTGATTGACGGGTGTCAGACAGAGCGGATCGCTGTATCCTAAGACGCAGTCGCAGGTCACCTCCACGTCATTCCCCTGCGTCCGTGCGCGGCAAACACCTCCGTTACGACACGGCGACGGGCTGCACGGGTTCGCGAACTGACATTGGGGGCCGACGAAGTCTGCAGGACACCTAAAGAAACACAAAACATACACAGATTAGATTATTATTACTTAATAGTTTGAGAATAAATGCCTCAAAAAGTGAGCTAAATATCACAAAGCCTCCAAGTGAAAAGTTGGAAACATTATTTATAAATGCATTTTTCTTTTAATGCTAAAAATGCTTTTTTATATCTATTTATGTATATTCATATTTATTAGTGTATTTATATACTGTATGTATTTATTTATATATTTATATTACATATTTATATGCATTTTAATTTATTTATGTTTATTTATAAATACATATTTTTAAATTCTTTTAGGGTTACGGTTAGGATTTTGGTTAGGTCTATTTATATGCATTTATTTTTTATATCTATTTATTTATGTTGATATTTATTTATTAATGTATTTAAAAAAAATAATTTTTTATCTGGTTAGGTTTATTAAAGCATTTATATTTATATATGTATTTATATTCATTTTTATGTATGTATGTATGTATTTTATTTATTTATTAATTATTTAATTCTAGAAATGCAGTTTTTAGGGTTAAGGTTAGGGTTAATTTAGGTTTATTTATTAATGCACATATTTATATATGCATTTATATTCACTTTTATTTATATATATATATATATATATATATATATATATATATATATATATATATATATATATATATATATATATATGTTTATATTTATTAATAAATGCAAAAGTTTCCTTTTAGGCTTCAGGTCATGGTAATTTGTTTTATACAAAAACAGCAGAAGTCTATGATATGTTCTCATTTAGTTGGCTGAGTAAATGTATGTTTGTGTGTGTGTGTGTGTGTGTGTGTGTACGTACAAACAGTGTGTGAAAGAAAGACACTGTTCTAACTCATCTAAATTCCTCAAGGCGATCAGGAGCCACAAGAACACACACACAGTGTCACATGCTCTCTCTCTCATATGGACACATACAAATGACACATTTGAACACTTTTTTCAACAGCCACTAAAGCAAACTTCAAAATGTGAACTTAAAAGAAAGATATAGTGCATTTATTCATGCAAGTGTGTGTTTGTGTGCTGCAGCAGGTGTGCATAAATAAGGGCAGCTGTGTTGCAGGCCCCTCCCACAGTACTCAGTCCCTCCCCCAAAGCTTGTTGCCATGGCGAGTGGCATAAGTTCACTAAGGCAGCTCCCAAGAGAAGAGACCCCCCCCAAAACTCCTGGTGTGTGATATCTCACTTTTATCTCACAGAATATTGATTGACATGATTTGTTCTCATTGATGTTTATCATTTTTATTTATTCGTTTTGTCTTTATTAAACATATCACTGTAGATATATTAAATTATTTGTGCTTAATGATTCTTAAATTTCAAATTTGCAATGGAATAAAAGTTTTATTTCCTGAAGTTTGGCTCTAAATATATAAAATTTAGTTTCAAAATGTAGTGCATTGCATTAACTAATTCACTGCTCTTTAAAAGCAAAATAAAATAAATGGAAACAAAAATATATATATTGTTATATACCTACATAAATGTAATATTACATTCATTTTTAAAGGTATTGATATTGTATGTAGATTTATGTTAAGTTTTTTTTTAAAAAAAATAAAAATGAAATTAATAGAAATACATTTATTAGTGCTGTCAAATTGATCACATCTAACATAAAAGTTTGTAAATATATAATGTGTGTATGTGTGTGTATGCATGTACACACTATATATCTGCAAACTTTTATGTTAGATGCATTTATTCACAATGAATCAATTTGACAGCACGATTATATATTATATATATCAAAAATATCAATATTTTACAAATTAATGTAGAAAATTATTCAACAAATTTAGTTAACATGTTAATTAGTAGCTGTAATCACAATACAACTGCAAATTCACATGCAGTAGTTTAATAATGAAGACATCCCAATGCAAACACTTGCAGGCGCAGATGAGTGTGTGAGTTTACTTGAGGCATTAATGCAGTCGCTCTCTTTGTCCCCAGAGACGGCAGCAGAAGTCATCTGCAGCCCGTCGTGGCAACAGGTCCGAGAGCAGGAGTGCGTGTGAGATTCGACTCTGAACAGATGCTGCGGTGACCTGTGACCCCTGAGCACATTTGTGACTGCAGGCTACAGACCCCCCCATTCCAGTGGGCTGGTCTACCATCTGCTGCTGCTGCAGCCTTCTGTGCAAGTGTGTGTGTGTGTGTGTGTGTGTTCACACCACAGACTTCCTGCCCCTAAGTGTGAATCAAAACAACAAACTTTCGTTTTCTCCGTCTGGCCCTCAGCGCTGGGTTCTTACAATTCACTCCTTTGCAAACACGAGACATTGGGGATAATTTGATTGTTTATATATTAGTGGCCACTACAGGTGGTGAACTTATCAAATATTATATATCAGAAACATTACACAATAAGGTTTCAAAACAAGTCATTAATCTGTTCTTAGTGGATTTAAGTCGCTCACTTCACATACATCAAAAAACAGCTCCCTCATGATTTCTCAGAGCTTAGTGAGTGTTGATTTTGACCAGTTCAGGGACAAGGAATGCAGGACAGCACGTCTCTAAACCACAAACCTTGCATGCAAAACCACACATTAGAAACTAACTAGACTCATGACATGGAAGTGTGATAAAGTGAAATATTAGAATGCAGAAGTTACTCAACAAAAGGTAAAAATCTCATGTCATGCTTACAGACACAAGCATGGTTTCGGTGGAAGGCCAAATGTAGAAATTTACGGTCATCGCAACAGTCCTGCTGACACACGCTGCGTTTCATTCTACAAATAGCTCTGGTTATGCACAACATCACAAGCGTCCAGTGATGCTGCATTTAAAACACGCATATATTAGATTCGACCTCATAATTATGATGCCCACCCAATAGCTGTCACCAATACAACCACAACCAGCGATAGGTCATAAAGCATTGCAGGATTCAAATGACAACTCTGGAATTCTGATTCCATGCTTCCAATTAACTTCCCACCCTCCAGCATTCCAAAAGTTCCAGAACTGATGTCAGGGGTTTTGGAATGATCAAAGAACACTTTATGATGTTCATAAACCTAAAAACTAACAAAACACACATGGATCTTGTTGCATTATGAATTGCATTATGACACATAATGCAAATGCATTCACACACATCAGTAAAGTAAAACAAAGCCCAAAAATGTGGAAAAGCATAGAATTGGCTGATAAAAGTACTATTGGCTATCGTTATAGTTTAAAAACACATATATATCCGGCAAACCAAAAGAGGGCAGGAAAATGCAATGCATTTAGGCTTTGTGTAAAGAAAATGCTAATAAACCAGTTTGATATTCAATATTAATTGTAATAACATCCACAAAGTTAAGAAATATTAATTTAATCTTCAGAATTTAGTTAATGTTTGTTAATATTAATTTGAGTATGTTTGTTTATAACTGATGCAGTTACTCTAAAACAAGTTGATAAAATGGAGAGAAAGTTATTTGCATTTCTCTGAAAATATAATAATTAAAAATATAATTATTAATTAATTTCATTATAATTAATTTAAAAGAACGTATAAAAGGCAGAGCCCCAAACGATCGGTATCGGGAGATATCACTCTAAATAATCGGTTTCCATATCGGTGGAAAAATTTAATATCGGTGCATCTTCATGTAAACACAAACTTTTATGTTAGATGCGATTAATCAATTTGACAGCACTAAATGCATTAATATTTTGAATTAGCTATTGTTTTTATCAATTTTTTCAACTTAAACTTAAGCTTAAGTTAGCTGCAAAGGCAAGTTTTTAAGTTTTTCATCTGATATTTGTTTAATTTCAATTAATGAAAGTGATTTTTAATTGGTTTTGATAACAATAACACTGCTGGACATACATAACCAAGCCTGAAGAGACTTATCCATTTATCCAGCTTATCCATAACACCCCCATAACTCTGACCACACCTAAAAATTCTTGAAATAAGTGGTTTTAATATGGCATCACCCAAAAAGGTCAAGTTTCTTAGAATAGAATAAGTATGTAATCTAGTATCAATCAGAGACTGTCAGAGTTTCACCCCTTCACATGAAGATTATTTGCTTTGAATGAGTCTGTGTCATCAAAGATCATTACAGGAACATTTAACGCAACGCAAAGTAGGACATCCTCTCACTAAATGTCAGAAGTTCATGTGAACTAACAATTTCAAGCAGCGCTGACCTTAATTCAGATGCAACAAGTCAGAGAAATTCCCACATGGTTACACACTAACAAACACTGGCGATTTACAAACAATTTCCAAGGTTGAGAATCGGACCACACAGGAAAGGCGTCAAAGAGCAGATGAGATATTTCTGGGAGAAAAAAGGGATCAAAAATATCTCTGCTCTTCCTGTTTATTGACGGGGTCATCACAACAGGATGTTCAGGGATCAGCCTGCACTGAATGTGTGCGCAAGCTGCAACTCAACAGCCCTCACAATGAGAGATGAAATCTCTCACAATGAGAGATGAAATCTCTCTCTTCTCTCTGCTAAACAGATTCATTCATTTGCTGAGGCAGTTATGACTTATTATTGCTCATACTCCGGGTAATAAACTTGAAAGGTATATTAAATGGTTTTACGTATGTGAATGACGCTTCAAATTGTGTGGCTTGTTGTGGGTGATGAAAAAATCCCATTGATTTGCACTGAGCAAATAATCTGAGCTCAGTAATTCAGGGGACCTGTTACCACAACTCAAATAAATGCATGATTGCAAGTTAAAAATTAATTAAAACATTAAATTAGAAATCTTTTAAGTTGCAAACATTATTTTGTAGAGTTCTGTTGACACAATAATGTTAATCATTACATCAAGTTAATATCGTCTAATTTACACTCAAACTTCTGTGTTAATTGGCTTCTTTTTTTTTTAATTAGGTTATAGTAACTTAATGAAATCGTCTTGATAACTTCAGAACTTAGGCAGTGGATTTCTAGTTCCCAGCATGCTTTGCATAGGACTGGATAAGGAGAATAAATGTTGAAATTAACACTTAATTTATTTGTTTTTAGTGAAGGGAAAGACCTGTTAGTGTTTAATGCTGTTATGGTTGACATTTAAACGAGTTTCTGTGGTTAGCATTGTGCTGAAGAGTAGATACATGAAAGTAAACACTACATTGACTCTATAAAGCAATGACAGCGCTAATGTCAGTGACGAGTAATATCTTACTTGTTCTTTAAATATACATGTTAAATAAGTTATGTTAGCATGTGTTATGATAGCTGTTGATTTGAACTGAAATAGGTAAGATTAACTGGTTCCAGGGCTACAACTCTGGTAGTTGAGCGACTTAAATTTGTGTTTGCTACAAATTATTTTAAGTTGATTACTCAAAAAAAAATTAAGTTCCTCTAACTCAATTTGGCTTGTTGGTTAAACAAATTCACTCAAAGTTAAAAATGAAAAATAAGTTATAAAATGAGGTTTTCAAATGATGCCATAGAAGTTTAAAATAACCTTTCATCGAACAGTTCTTAAAAGAACATGTTTTACTAAGTGTGAAGAACATTTTCACTATAAAGAGTCTTTTGTGGAATGGAAAGATTCTGTGGATGTTAAAGGTTCTTAAATGGAACCATAGATGCCAATAAAGACCTAGGAACCATCCACACCCTAGCAACCACTCAGATGATAATAGCGACAACTTTTACACGAACACTTGCGTTTTCATCCAAAAAGGGAAAAAAATATAGCAGCCAATCCAGAACTCCCTATAATGGCAGCAACTTATGCAAAGACAAAAACGCATGTTTTCATCAAAAAGGAAGGAAAATCATAGCAACCTATAATAACCTAGGAACCACCTAGCAACCATCCAGAACTCCCTAGCAAACAACACCTTAAAATTCAATTTATTTTGAACTTTGAAAGGGTAAAAGTGACACAGGATATGGCAATCTTTTCCTAGATAGGAAAAATGATTAAATTGAGAAAGAGAAATGCGGCTGCCGGCTAACAGTCTCACACACTTGTTTGCTTTTAAATTTCCCCCCTTTAAAGCCTCTCACACACACACTGAGGCCTTTCTCATGAGTTCCTGCAATCTTATTACCCCCTCCACCATCTGCCCTCCAAAAAAAGACACCATTCACACACATACAGACGAGCCTCCAGAGAGTCTAAGAACATAGATAAAAGCAAAAAAGACAAAAAAACCCCAATTTAAAACAAAATCTGATTTTGATGGAAAAATCTTAGTGTGTGTGCATCCTATAAGAACAAATGCAAGATTTATTCCACGATTGCTAAGTGTGCGTGTGTGTGTGAGACAATAGGAGGTGAGGGCCAGCTGTTGGGCTGAATGGCATGAATAGACATTGACAGAAGCAGCGTCCCACTGCAGCAGGGCACCAACGGACTACTGGGGGGTTGGTAGGGGGGTCTTTTATCTAAGTTTGAAACAGAATGACTATAGCCGCGTGCACGTTCGCACATGCGCGCACACACACACTTGAAAGATGCTGAGGGCTTTGTCTGGTTGCTAAGAAGGGTTTGGTCCTAAAGATGGAATCTCAATGTTGTAGATCACAGCTTTCAAACAAATACACAGGTATGCACACACTTTTTTGCATGGTGTTTTACTGCCAATTAACTAGGCATATACACAAAAAAGTTTTAAAAATGGCTACTAAATTTCACAAATAATTACAAAGAAATGGCAAGTAACACATTGAATAAAATGGGAAATTTAAGTAGAAATACTGAATTTTCTTGTTTTTCAGTGGTCAACAATTGGTGCATACAGACTTGTTTTTTTGGAGATTTAAAAAGTTCTTGATTCATTATAGGTTTTTTCAGGTCTGTGTTTTGGATTCTAGGAACTTAAAAAGGTTCCTAAAGTCTTAAAAATAAAGGTTCCAAATGGAGGTTTTCCACATTGATGCCATAAAAGAACCATTTTGGGTTCTTTAAAGAACCTTTCAGTGAACAGCTCTTAAAAGAACCATTTTTTAGCTTTAAGAACATTTTAATAACTTAAAGAACCAATCATTTACAAAGTATGCAATATTATGCCCGTTACACTCTTTAAAATACAGGTTCTTCAATGGTCAACAAAGAACTATCGGATACATATAGACTTGTTATATGGTTCTTTGGAGATTTAAAAAGTTCTTGATTCATTATAGGTTTTTCAGATATGTGTTTTGGATTCTAGCGCCAGAGAATAGATGGTTTTCCACAGAACTAGAGAATAAAATGTTCTCTTTTCCTCTATAAAGGACAATAGAAAGGTTCCATGAATTTTCAAGGTTCTTAGATTCCAATAAAGAACCTTCATTTTTGAAGAGTGCATGACATCAGACTATAAAACTGTTTTGGTTATAATCAAACCCTTTATTTTTAAGACTATAGCTTAATGTTTTCATAACGTACCTGCATGATTGCTTCTCCGTTCGACTTGAGCTCGCATATTCCTCCATTCTGACAGTATTCTGAGCATCTTTGTCCTAAACAAACACAAACATCTGTTAGTGCATCCCAACAATCAACTAAACCACACAAATCACCTGCAGAAAACCGGGTCAAACCTGCACCCACCCACCTGTACAACCCAAAGCACACCTGTCAATGCAAACACACATGCTAACTCCTTACAAAAGAACCTCACCACCTATAGACATCAATAAAGAGCCCTGAGCCCTTTGTTTTGTGGCCCCGATGGAGAGCCACTGGCCTTTTGTTGGACTGTGAATAACTGACTTTGATGGAGGACTGGAGGGAGGGGGGTTCTTGACTATTCATCTAAAGAGATCCTGAAAAATCCAGTTATCCAACACTGAGCCTGGAAATACCTCCACATTCTCAACAATTCCCTCTCCGTGTGGCAGTCAGCCTTTAACAAGGGTTTAAACTCAAAATATAGTCCTTCCTGTTTCGGTATTAATATATCAGCTTCACACTAGTTTAAGTTTAGCTGACAGTGTTGGGATGTGCACATTTGGGTTTGAGTAAGCATTCAATGTGTTTTATTAAGCCAAATGTGGCCAACATTGGAAGGAAACAATATTTTTTTTAGCAGAAGCGTGCAACGTCACACTTTAGGGATTAACAGCGCATCTAAGCCAGTCACCATGGACTGCAGTTGTGCACTTGTTGAATGAAACCAGCTGCCTGCAGGCCGTCTTTAATTGGTAACGACTGTCTAGAGACAAAGCTCTTAGTCAAAACCCTCAGACTGGTCCTAATTATAGATTACACCACTAGTACTAATTCTCCTTTATTCTTTTTTGTATGATTCAAACAGCTTCTATGCACAGACTAGGACACACAATGGATTTCAAACACTTTAAAACTTACTAAGCAAATTTTTGACTGAAAAAATTGGTTTTTCAATCATCTGTAGTTATTGGAAAGATATTAATAAAGTTATTTTATCAAGATTGATAAAAAAAAGTAAAAAAAAAAAAAAAAAAGTTAAATGTTTAAAGTTGTACATTTTTTCTATGCTTTGTCCATGAGTTATTAAATGCTATTAATAAAATGTAGGCTAATGGAAGTTAAGTAATAAAAAATAATAGGCTAATAATAAATTATAGGCTACCTTTCCAGATATTCTAACCTAAGATGGCTCTTGGTCATCTTTGAAGTATCATGTAAATAACATATATACACACACAAAGTGTTATAAAGCGACGAGAATACTTTTTGTGCGGCAAAAAAAACAAAATAACTACTTTTCAACAATATAGCGATGGGCCGATTTCAAAACACTGCTTCGGGGCTTTGCGAATCGAATCAGTGACTCGGAGCGCCAAAATCACGTGATTTCAGCAGTTTAGCCGTTTGATAGGAGATCCGAGTCACTGATTCGATTCGTAAAGCTCCGAAGCAGTGTTTTGAAATCGGCCCATCACTATATTGTTGAAAAGTCGTTATTTTGTCTTTTTTGGCGCACAAAAAGTATTTTGGTCGCTTTATAATATTAAGCTAGAACTACTGAACTCGCATAAACTGTTTTAAATATGTTTTTAGTACCTTTATGAATCTTGAGAGAGGAAGTGCCATTGCTGTGAATGCAGGCCTCATTGAGCCATCGGATTTCATCAAAATATCTTAATTTGTGTTCCGAAGATGAATGAAGGCCTTACGGGTGTAGAACGACATGAGGGTGAGTTATAAATTTCATTTTTAATTAATTTTTGGGTGAACTAACCATTTAATAAGCGTCTGTTTCGTTTCCTGTGCCTTCTGTCTAGCTGGGTAATTTCCCTTGTCTGTCTTCTCTCGGTTCCTCTACGGGCGCGTGGCCTGGTGGAGCGGCCCGCGCGTGTGTGGACGAGGGAGGGAGTTGGGGGGGGGGGGGGGGGGGGGGGGGGGGTGTTCTAGGGACACACGCGCGCCTGACGGGAACGCGCGCGACAGCTGCGGAGCCCACGCCGCGCGGACAAAAGGAATCAGAGTCCAGCACGAGCCCATAAAACACTGTCTCGAGCCATTGTTTACCAGCGCACGAGAACAACAGCACAACCCCCTCCTCCTCCCCCTCCCTTCATTCATTCACTCACAGATCGCTTTCCTCCAGACTCCACAAACAATGCAACTCAATCAACATCAGGGACCAGACAAAAAATCCTGAACACTAAAAAAAAAGCCACAATAATTTCTGAAATCAAGCACTACTACTGTCATAAAGTTCTGAAGTTACTCAACTGACGTGAAGAAATCAATCCGTGATTTGATTTTTACGGTTACACTCATAATAACAAGAATAGAAACTACGCCAAAGTTACATTAGTGAATCAACAAGTTAAAAACAGAGATTTTAGATAAACTGGAAACTCTTTTTGTAACTGAGGCGGCTGTCAAATGTGGTCTAACTCACCCCAAATAGACTAAAACCATAAACTTGCACAGAATTACATTTTGAATTCAACAGAATCAATAATGCATATCAATATATTAATCAGAAAGAGAGTTGATATTAATAACTTACTGAAGTATGTTGGTTTTTACTAACACAACTGGTACATTGCCACTTTTTTCATGCAAATAATCATGACATTAAAAATAATGTAAATGAAAGAAAGACATAGTTGTGAAAGACAATAACATTATATTTATCCCAATATCAGACTATTCTGTGCAACAAGTGACGCTCAAAACACAAGTTCTGCAAAAACACATTCACCTCTCCGAGCAAAACAAAACAGAACAGTTTGGAAATATCAAATTAGAGTTTGCATGCATATCATTTAAAACGTTGAGTTGCATTGATCTTATACCTTGTGCCACCGTCGCGAGCGATGCTGCCGTCAGTAGCGTTAATTTCACCAAGAAACGGTTCATAACTCCGCCTCGGCGTTACAGCTTCTTTAAAATCCTTTCTGAAGTTCTCATAGATCCCCTGAAGTCTTCTTTAAACCTCCCAAAAAGTGCAAAAGAGTTAGAATAAATATCCGTATTATTAATTAATAAATAAATCCCAATCTCTCTCAAGAGCGTCTCTAGTCGCTGCTGCTCGTGGGAACTCTTGTTTCTCAGCTAGTAGCGCGCGTGAGCGTGCGCGTGCGCTGATGTCACTGTCGCGTGGGACTCTGAAGGAGCTCTTCTGAATGACTTCTCACGCTCTGGACGGAAAGCGCCCGCCCCTGTTATCCATCCGCGCAGGTACTGGGAGAGAGAGAGAGAGATTTCCTTCAAATTAATGTGCTTCTAAGGGGGAAAAAAAGCAAACACTCCCTGCACAGTTTAGTTTCACCGCGAGGGAAGAAAAAAAAACTTTCTCACACTTTCTTCCCAGGATAAATGTGGGATATGCAAGTTTATTCCTGTCCCATGTAGAGGATTGAGGAGGGACTAGGGCGGATCACTGCTTTCTGCTGGCACCGGTTCAGACCCATAGAAAAGGGGGGAGGCCTCATTAACAAATCAAGACGCAATGCTGAAAGTGTGTGTCTTTTGTCCCCCATTTCTAAAGGAGGGAAATGTTTTTGTATCACCAGCTAAAAAGTTTTTGGACATGGTATGCCATAGAAATGCTGTTTTTCTTGCATGGTACCAGCTTTTTGGATATATGGTAATACCAAGTTTGTTTTGAACATTTAATAACATATTTTCTTATATGTTTTTGAACACAAATATCATTATATCTGAACATTTCAATCATTTAGTAGACCTACTTTGGACAATAAGTACTAAATGCCCTACAAATATCATATGAACACATATACAAATATCACGGTTTTACAATTTCTCAGACACAATCACATTACTATGGTACGACCGCAGTACTTTTATGTAAATGTGAGCACATTGTTACTTAGTCATAGTCTCTTTTTCTCTTTATCTCACTCACACTTCAAAAGTCATCTCTAAAATGATCAATCAGACATAAAGATCAATAATGTCAGAGGAATTTCCCTTTGTATGACCTATATCTGCACTGTACTAACGATCTTATAAATGTTAGTTTCTCTTTTAACGTTTATATTTATGATCCATGTAAAAGCACTAATGCAATATTCTGTCATTCTGATTACTGTTTTTGTTCATGTACAAGTTTGTTTGCCCCCCCCCCCCCCCCTCCCCTTTTTGGCATGAAACTGCATGTGTAGTTTCATCGCCTCAGGAATTATAGTAATGACACATCATGTTTGACAGTACCCACGATATGTTTGCGTGTCTGTGTGTGTCGGCCCGTGGGAACCGTTTCATTGTGGAATCTGCAACCGCAGGGCATAAAAAAAGGAGGTGAATGAGAGGGCAAAAGATAGAGCGTGTGTGCCAATACTGTAAATGACAAATGTTGGATGACTGTCGATGAGCTCAAGAGACAAATAACGTCCCGTCGTGCCACTGAAGTTTCGTTTTGATTCCTGAATGCAAATCTGCAAGTGTTTGTAGAAAGGTTAAGGTTGAAAAAGTTGCTGAAATGCACTCAGCCTACTTTGATTTGAGAACAGCGGTACTTCCTTTTCCTCTGTTCCTAAAACTCCCTTCCTTCCCATTTGAACGCACACATTTCACAGGGACAGAGGGTTTGAGTTTTACATGGGTCACGTTTATACCTGAAAATTTTAGTAATTTTTTTAAGTAATTTTTTATACTGATTTAAAATGATTAAGTCCAGTTTAGATTGTGAATATATATATATGTATATATATATATGTGTGTGCTTTCAAATCGATTAATTGCGTCTGACATAAATGTATACTAATATATATGTGCTGTCAAATCGATTAATTGCGATTAATCGTGTCTAACATAAACGTATACTAATATATGTATATAAACGAATATATTAGTAATATATATACAGTATATATTACTAATATATGTATATATTAGTGCTGTCAAATTGATTCATCGCAGCTAACAAAAGTATGTAAATATATGTGTGTGTGTTGTGTGTGTATTTAAATACACATATTTACAAACTTGCCTTAGATGCGATTAATCGATTTGACAGCACATATATGTATATGTGTGTGTGTGTGTGTGTGTGTGTGTGTTTCTATATGTATATATGTGTGTGTGTGTGTGTGTGTGTATATATGTTTATATATTAGTGCTGTCAAATCGATTAATCACGATTAATCGCATCTAAAGTATGTGTGTGTATAAAAATACATACACATATATGCAAACTTTTACTTTAGACGTGATTAATCGTGATTAATTGATTTGACAGCACTTATATATATACACACACATATATTAGAATACGTTTATGTCAGACACGATTAATGCCGATTAATCATGTCTAACGTAAACATATACTATGTATATATACTAATAAAATATGTTAGTAATATATATACATTAGTGCTGTCAAATTGATTAATCGCGATTAATCGCAGCTAACAAAAGTATGTAAATGTATGTGTGTATATATATATATACACACACACATTATATTTATAAACTTACTTTAGACATGATTAATCGTGTATATATAAGTGCTGTCAAATAGATTCATCGTGATTAATCGCATCTAAAGTATGTAAATATACAGTATGTGTGTGTATATATATATATATAAAAATACATACACATATTTGCAAACTTTTACTTTAGACGTGATTAATCACGATTAATCCTTTTGACAGCATTTATATATACACATATATTAGTATACGTTTATGTTAGATGCGATTAATGGCGATTAATCGATTTGAAAGCACTAATATATATATATATATATATATATACACACACATACATATATGTGTGACCCTGGACAACAAAACCAGTCATAAGTTGCACAGGTATATATTTGTAGCAATAGCCAACAATACATTGTATGGGTCAAAATTACAGATTTTTCTTTTATGCCAAAAATCATTAGGATATTAGGTAAAGATCATGTTCCATGAAGATATTTTGTAGATTTTCTACTGTAAATATATATATATATAAAAAAATGTATTTTTCTGATTGGATATGCATTGCTAAGGACTTCATTTGGTCAACTTTAAAGGCGAATTTCTCAATTTTGATTTTTTGCTCCCTCAGATTCCAGATTTTCAAATAGCTGTATCTCGGCCAAATATTGTCCTATCCTAACAAACCATACGTCAATGGAAAGCTTATTTCAGCTTTCAGATGATTTATAAATCTCAATTTCAAAAAAATTACCCTTATGACTGGTTTTGTGGTCCATGGTCACATCTGTATACATAATCCATCTGTATAGTATGTTCATAGTACACCTATCTGTATATCTTGCTGATAGTATTTAAAAACCTGTAAATTATGTCCATAATACTGCCTTATTTGTATATTTATTGAACATTTGTAACATATTGTTACACTTTATATTTTATACTTACTGCTTATTGCACTTCTGGTTAGATGCTAACTGCATTTCGTTGCCTTGTACCTTACATGTGCAATGACAATAAAGTTGAATCTAATCTAATCTAATATACAAGTCTGTAAAAATAGGGCTGAATGTACTGCAGTGCAGTTAAAAAGTTAACTTGTTGTCTACGGAGACTGTGAGTTAACCAGATCAAATTATTTTAGTCAACTTCTTGGGCTTGTCTGACTTGAGATGTTTTGCATCTCATGAGATGCAACATAACATGGCTGGTTGACTAGAATAACTCTACTAGGTAGCACAGAGCTCCATCGTGATCAAAGAGCAACGGACTGTGAGTGTGACTGAGTTTAAACGGCGTCTGTCACCTACAAGATCCTGAACGAGTGAAGTACTGTAATCAACTGATGAATTTCACACATACACACTGCAAACGAGTCCTCGCATGCTGCCCTGATGCAACTGTGCCTTCCTTCCCCCTCCCAGAGTTTGAATAATAAAGCTTTATTTGCATTTCTAAAGCTGATGACAGACACAACCCCCATTGGAGAAATCTCAAATCTGAGATGAGCATGCCTGTACTCTTTACCCTACAGTGTGCATGTGTAAACACACATAAGGACAGTACATCAGGATTTAAGAGAGACTGGGCTGCAGTCTTTCCACACACACACACACACACACACTGATAGTTGTGTGCTGGTGAGAAAGTAGACGCTTCAAGCTTCATGACAGGAAACGAGCCCAATTCACACAGAACAGACAGACCTGAGATCTGAACCCACAAATGAGTGACCGTAAAATCTACTGCTGACATCCTAAATGTATTTATAGTCTCTTGCTGTCATCATGATGGAAAATAACCTCAATCATCGTTTTGACTTTCTTTTAAGACCTTAAAAAGAACTCAACGTTTTAGGTCACATTTAAGTAAAGACAATCATGAAAACACAGACAATAAATTGTTATTTTGAGTGCAAGCACGCTCATGTTTATCAAAGCTGAAATCATCTGATAATCTTCTCAGACAGGAGAATGTGTGTATTCGTGGGTATTTGTGGTTGTTTGTGTGTGTATATAGAGATCTCATATTTCAGTAGCTTTAGTGCTACAATACCACTAACAACATCTCACAGATCCGTTTCTCATTTCAGCGTTATAAGATTCACATCTTTTCGAGTCTGGTCTGGTCTTGTCTCTGAATGTACTTTTATATGTAGAGTTTCAAGAAACACAACATTTAGTCTGTTGAATTATGTTTTGGGTGCAGCAAATCTGAAAAATTAAGATGGATTGCATATACATTCAGAATTTAATTGATAACTTTAATCAGTGTGCATTAAAGGCACAATATGTAAGTTTCGTATATATTCAAAACAAAGGCTTGATGATGCCGAGATTGAGCGCAGAATCATGGGAGGTGTTGTCTTTACCTCACAGTCGGTGGAAAAGAACACGTCTCAAGATCAACGGGACTTTTATTATGCCGCAGTCGCTGCTTCCACTTCTTCCAGTCAAGCGTATGTGAGGTAACGCAGCGCTGTTTATCATATAAGATACATTTGTGTGTTGAAAGTTGTTATAATGCTGATCTGCGTTCGCTCGTCGGCTACTGTGAGACACTTGTTGCACACTGCAGTAAGATAGATCGATATTAGTCATGGTAAAACATAGTACTCAAGAAAACTATATTCAAACAATAAGACTAAATATGTTGAGCTATATAACATGATTAGTTTTTGATTAGTCAATTAATGTATCCAAACAGCTGTTCCCTTGTCTAATAAAACACGTTATATATTAAAGCGCCTTTGGTGTTTCCATGGTTTCTACAAAATAAAATGCGGGTATGATGTCATTGATAGGCGATGCACGGACACAGTCCATGTCCTGGTTAAAATAGCTTATTTCTCTGGATTTAAACATTCTTGGAAACATTTGGGATAGTACACAAGTCAACAAAATATATAATACTGTTCTAGTCGTTTTTGGATATTTTTTGGATATTATACCTTTAATTGAAATGAGTGCAGAATTAGTTTTAATAGAACTAATACGTTTTTGAATGTTAAAGTCTCTTCTGCTCACCAAGACTGCATTTATTTGATTAAAAATACAGTAAAAACCAGTAATATTGTGAAATATTTTTACAATTTAAAACAACTGTTTTCTATGTGAATATATTTTACAAAGTAATTTATTCCTGTGATCAAAGCTGAATTTTCAGCATCATTACTCCAGTCTTCAGTGTCACATGATCCTTCAGAAATCATTCTAATATGCTGATCTGCTGCTCAAGAAACATTTATCACTATTATCAATGTTGAAAATAGTTGTGCTGCTTCATATTTTTGTGGGAAAATCTTTGATGAATAAAAAGAACAGCAGTTCTTTTGGTGAGTGAGAGTGTAATTATCTTAATAAACATAAAACCTCTCTTCTCTTCTCGCTTCATCCCATCTTGTTTCCTTCTCATTGTCTCGCCTTTTCTGTTTCTCTTCTCTTCTCTTCTCTTCTCTTCTCTTCTCTTCTCTTCTCTTCTCTTCTCTTCTCTTCTCTTCTCTTCTCTTCTCTTCTCTTCTCTTCTCTCCTCTCCTCTCATTTGCTGATGTGTGTGTGTGTGTGTGTTTGTGAGGGTTTGTTTCTCAGCTGTTCGCTGTATCATTTTCTCTAAGTCTCTGACAACTGCTGTCCAGACCTCGCCCTGGGGTTGGTCCTCTCGCTTTCCAAAAACAGACTCCTTAAACACTCACTGGGCTTTCGTTGACTTATCGAGCGCGTGTTCTGTGTTCTTGCCAGCGTCTTGTGGACGTTGTACAACATGTGGCATAAGCCGTCTCTGTCTGTGCTCTTGTTGAAGGTTTTAAGCTGCTCACCATTTAGACAGTGTCCTTGGGACAAACTCCTGCGCTCAGCATCCTCCAAAATATCTCACAGCATTCTGCTCATAGCAGGCTGCCATGTCTCTCTGTCGCTCACTCTGTCTCCTTGACCTCACTCTCACTCGATCCTCTGGCATCTCTCTTTACTCTCTCTTTCTTAACGTCTCTGTCTCACGCTCCAAGCGGATGCGTGTCTCTGCCAGGAGTGTGTCGATCATATAGCATTTCACTTTGAGCCCATCAATGAGAAGAAGATTTCACTCGCACTCACTCAGATACACACAGCAGGGGTTGTGTGTTCATATGTTCATGAATCACTTTCTAAGTAGATGCATCAGGCAAGTGTGTGATTTTGCTAGATATGTTCCTGGATCAACATATTTTGCTGATCCTGGAACAACATTCCTGTTCTACCCCTAAACCTAACCCTACCCATAACTTGTCCCTAAAATCAGAGGGAAATGATAAGAATAACACTGATGTATCACTGGTTGTAAGCCTAAACTTGACATAAAGTGTAACTTTGTCCCTCAAATCTGATTGGTTGATTGTAATGTTGTTCCAGGATCAATAAAAATGTTGATCCTTTAACATGTTGTACTTGGTGAAATCATGTTCACCATGTGTGCTGATGTTTGTTTGGTTAAATTTATAAAATATAACATGCAAATATATTATATATACTATTCAAAAATTTGGGGTCAGTAAGATTCAGTGTTATTTTAGCTTTATTAATATTTTGAATAGCTGTTATTTTTATATTTGTAGTTTTCATGTTAATTTTAGTTTAATTTTTTGTAATTTCATTATGTGTTTTGTAATTTTTTGTGATTTATTTTTATTTCAGTTTTAGTTTTTTATTCATTTTCAGTTTAATAGTTTTAGTATTTCAGTTTATTGCCAAGGCAACATTTCTAATTTTCGTTTAGTTTGTTTTTCAACTAATTTATTTTTTTCAATTGACAGAAATGTTTTAATACTTTTAGTTTTAGTTAACGACAATAACCCTGGTAAGATATTTCTTTTTTTGCTTGTATTCATGGAAATTGGTCAAAAGTGACAATAAAGACATTTATAATGTTAACAAAAGATCAAATAAATGTTGTTCTTTTAAACTTTCAATTCATGAAAGAATCCTGAAAAAAATGTTATCAATGTTTCCACAAAATATGAAGCAGCACAACTGATTTCAACATTGATAATAATTATAAATGTTTCTTGAGCAGCAAATCATCATATTAGAATGATTTCTGAAGGATCATGTGACACTGAAGACTGGAGTAATGATGATGAAAATTCAGCTTTGATCACAGGAATAAATTACATTTTAATATTTCATAATAATATTTCACAATATTACTGTTTTTACTATATTTATGATAAATACAATCTTGGTGAGCAGAAGATACTTCTTTTAAAAACATTAAAAAATCTTAATTATTCCAATTATATATATTAGGCTATATATTTTCTCTAAAAATTCCTTAGAAGAAATAAAAATAGACAGCTCAGATTCAGATCTCATTTGTGATCTGACTTTACAATAGTAGAATGTGAGTATAAATAGTTTTTGTATGTGATGAGTGTGTGCTGCTGTCCGTCTGGATAAATTTAATCCCGAGTGTGTGTGTGTGTGTGTGTGTGTGTGGGTGGTTGGTTGGGTGGGTGTGTGTGGAGGGGTTGTAGTGTCAGGTTCAGAGGACTGTCAGCTCGCACGGCCTTTAACCATTAAACACATTAGCATTTAGCGTGGTTAGCATTTCACTACAACAGCTGTCTGTTACGAGTGGTCCTAAAGCAGTCTCGCTGTCTCTCACACACTAGCATATAAATACACACATAAACAACACACACACACACAGTTAAACACTCACTGAAATCCTGAGGTGAAAAGACGAGAAACACGAGCGCGCACTCATTTGGGTTCAGAAGCAGGAAATTCAACCAGGTCATGAGGTTTTTTAGCTAAACAACATAAAACCTGGATTTGACTGAACTAGTTGAGTTGAAGATTTGGTTAATATCTGTTGTAATAATGCTTTTTCTTCTCTTATGCTAATCAAGACTGTATTTATTTGATGAAAAATACAGTAATATTGTTAAACATTACAATTTAAAACAATTGTTTTCTATTTGAATATAAGTTAAAATGCAATTTATTCCTGTGATCAAAGCTGAATTTTCAGCATCATTACTCCAGTCTTCAGTGTCACATGATCCTTCAGAAATCATTCTAATATGCTGATTTCTGATTATTATCAATGTTGAAAACTGCTTCATATTTATTGCGGAAACCATGATACTTTTTTTCTTTCAAAATAGCATGTATTTTAAATAGAAATAACATGAATTATAAATGTCTCTTCTGTCACTTTTAATCAATTTAATGTGTCCCTGTTGAGTAAAAGTATTATTTCTTTCAAAACAAAAAACCCAACTTTTGCCTAGGTCAGTTTAGAGGTCATGTTTACCCGCAGAATGACCAATCAAAATCAAGTATCAATCACACGTATCTCAATGCTGTGTGTGTTTGAGGCCAAAATTCAGGCAGTGACACTGACCTTTTGCTCTTTGGAGGAGGAGTGTGTGTGTGTGTGTGTGTGTGTGTGTTGGGGAGAAGCTAGTTCTCATGGTCTGATGTCTCACGGGACACTGCGACAGATGTGACGTCTGCCCTCCCTCTCGCTCTCACACACACACACTGCAATCCTACACTATCCATGTTCATGTGCACATCCTTCTTATACACGTCCATTTGTTTGCCATGTGCATGTGTGTTTGCATGCACCTGCACACGTGTGCACACATGTCTGCGTTGCATGCGGACAGTATATCTAGGCGGTGTGAAATGGCACAGATAAATGCTCTAGGTGTGTTTGTGGGTGTGAATGGAGATGCTAAAGAGCGCAGCCTCAGGTGATCTCTCAGGATGGGTGCAGGTTTGGGCCTGAGGCCGTCACACTTGAGGTAATGACACGGTATGATCAGAAAACACCTCCACAGGATGAAGAGATTAGCATCTGAGAGCTTCTCACAGTGGAGTTAGAGGAGGAACAATAAAACATAACACGAATAGCTCCTCTGCACTCATCTGACACCATGTTTTATGTTCATCATTAATCACTGTTTGTTGTTTAATTTAGGAATTTAAAGGTTTATGGAATTGTAGCTTAAGGGGATCTTTCGTTTTCTGCACCAGTGGCAGGCAGGGTTTAACATGGGAAGATTGAGGCAAAAAAAAAAAAAAAAACACTTAAGAAAAAGAAAGAAAACCCTCCTAAACAAATAGAGTGTCTATATTTAATGCACCTTGATTTGCTCTGTTTAGGGACACTTTTGACTGCTTAAAGGGTTAGTTCACCCAAAAATGAAAATAATGTCATTTATTACTCACCCTCATGTCGTTCTACACCCGTAAGACCTTCGTTCATCTTCGGAAAACACAAATTAAGATATTGTTGATGAAATCCGATGACTCAGTGAGGCCTGCGTCGACAGCAATGTTACTGCACCTCTCAAGATCCATAAAGGTACTAAAAACATATTTGAATCAGTTCATTTGAGTTCAGAGGTTCTATCTTAATATTATAAAGCGATAAGAATAATTTTTGTGCGCCAAAATAACAAATTTTCAACAATATCTATATGGGCCGATTTCAAAACACTGCTTCAGAGCTTTACAAATCTTTTGTTTCGAATGAGTGATTCGGATCTCCTATCAAACTGCTGAAATCACGTGACTTTGGCGCGCCGATCCACTGATACGATTCGTAAAGCTCCGAAGCAGTGTTTTGAACTCGTCCCATAGATATTGTTGAAAAGTCGTTATTTTGTTTTTTTGGCACACAAAAAGTATTCTTGTCGCTTTATAATATTAAGATAGAACCTCTGAACTCACATGAACTGATTCAAATATGTTTTTAGTACCTTTATGGATCTTGAGAGGTGCAGTAACATTGCTGGCTATGCAGGCCTCACTGAGCCATCGGATTTCATCAACAATATCTTAATTAACGAAGGTCTTATGGGTGTAGAATGACATGAGGTGAGTAATAAATGACATTATTTTCATTTTTGGGTGAACTAACCCTTTAAAATTGAAAATTCTGCAAGCTATGAATTATGAAGTTAATTTGTTAAAATATTGTTCACATGTCCTGTTATACAAATCTGATCATGGCTTGATCATGGAGTTTGGTATAGTATTAACATTTATTTTCAAATAGAATAGAATTTTATTTGCAATATAGATTACTTCAGAATTAAAATTTCCTGATAATTTACTCACCCTCATGTCATCCAAGATGTTTGTCTTTCTTTCTTCAGTTGAAAAAAAATTAAGGTTTTTTAAGAAAAACATTCCAGGATTTTTCTCCATATAGTGGACTTCACTGGGGTTCAACGGGCTGAAGGTCCAAATGTCAGTTTCAGTGCAGCTTCAAAGAGCTCTACATGATCCCAGACGAGGAATAAGAGTCTTATCTAGTGAAACGATCTGCGATTTTCTAAAAAAATCAATGTATATACTTTTTAACCACAAATGCTCGTCTTGCACTGCTCTGCGATGCGCCACGCATTACATAATTCACACCCATAATTTTTTTTCACCTGAAGAAAGAAAGACATAAACATGGGATGACATGGGAGTGAGTAAATTATCAGGAAATTTGAATTCTGAAGTGAGCTAATCCTTTAAAATCTGGGTAAACAGAAATTAAGGCAGACACAATCAATTCCAATGTATTATACTCTGTCCTTTAAAATTTAAATGTATTTCTTTAATTTTTTAAGTGATTTTTTTTCCCTCTTTAAACTTAAACTATAGGGGCTGGAGAAGCTCCTCTAACTGAAGAATCGCCCATATATATATATATATATATATATATATATATATATATATATATATATATATATATACATATATTGAGAGAGAGAGAGGGATTATTAGGCTGATACTAAAATGTTCCCTCTCAAGTCCAATAATTCATCACTCTTAAACAAACAAGCACACACACTTTTCCACAAATTTTTCCTCATACACTCCTTGCCGTTCACACGCCTCCCTGTCTCGCCCTCTTGCTCAGACCTGTCAACCGAAACTGCCTCACTCAGCAATGTGTGTGTGAGTGTGTGTGTGTGTTTGTACCCCACACTGCTGGCACTCGCTCCCATTCCCTCTCTCATATGCTTCTTCCAAATGGACACACCTCACATTATTGTTATTATACTATTAAATGTTCACACACACACACACAAGCTAAAACAGCATATGCATTAAATACTTTAATTTCAAAAGGCACCAAAATCACAAAAATATCTGACGTACAAATTACATTCTATGTAAGTACATTGTACATTATAATTACAATATCAACACATTGCACATTTCATTATTACTGTTATGCAGACAAATTAGTGTAATTTAAAACTAATAATGGAGGTAATACCCAATACAGTGACCCCAAAAATTGGACACTTAAGTCTACAAGGGAATGTTCTCAGCTAATATTTAAAGTTATGAACGAACGTTCTTCCAGTAATATTAATAGAGCTTTCGTTCAAAGTTATCTGGCCTTTAATCGTTCATGCAGAAATAACGTTTTCATAACATAATGGGAACGTTATCACAACGTTCTTAGAACATATTTTGTTAGCTGGGATGCTGCAGGATCTTCACTTCTCTTTATGATTTTTGCACTATATTGCTTTGAATCAACTGCTGATTTTAAGTGAACATGCTCTTCAAGTTCACACAGCTGTCTGTGCATCTTTAAAACAAATGCTACTTGGTTTGATATTTGCTATCTAATGCAATGACGTTCAGACATACATTTTTGTGGCCACTGTACAGAATTAAGAAGTCTGTTTGTGATCTTCTGAATGCAAAATACACTGTAAGGCAATAAACAAACATGAAACAAAATTAGAAATGCATGCCTGCATTTAAACAGCAAAAACCTGATTTTTTAAATAACACAGCTAAGTTTGACTTCAGTCAGTTTTTCTGCTGACATCAACGCCCTCTACTGTCTGATCTACAACAGGACGCTTTTTCATTCACATGATCTGTGTTTCCCCTACAGGTCAAATGTGGTACTGCACAGATTAGGACAACAGCCCCAGATGAAGAACTCTCTTCTTTGATGGAACATTAAGTTTGACTTCACTGCACAATATTTCACAAATTAATTTACTCACAGTTCACAGCTCTTCTTTTGTATTATATGCAGTGTTCAGACCATAATATAACTGATGAATCTAAGCAAGAGCTTGTATGAGCCAACATTAGTATAACTACCAACAGCTCTTTATAGTCCAGTTATATCATGGCTTTTGAGCTGCTTCAGAGCATCTGTATATGATCTAGTTTTAGTGGTGAGTTCTGACCGGTTAAAGGGATAGTTCATCCAAAAATGTCTTCTTTCAGACAAATACAACTGAAGATATATTTAAAAATATCCTGGATCTTCCAAGCTTTATAATGGCAGTGAGTGGGGGTTAGATTTTGAAGCCATAAAAAAAGTGCATCCATCCATCGTAAAATGACTCCACACGGCTCCATTGGGTTAATAAAGGCCTTCTAAAGTGAAGCAATGTGTTTTTGTAAGAAAAATATCCATATTTAAAACTTTATAAACTAAAATAACTAGCTTCTGGCAGACAGCCTTTCACATACTCTTTACAAAAACCCATCGCATCGCTTCAGAAGGCCATTATTAACCCCCTGGATTACTTTTACGGTGGACGGATGCACTTTTTTGGCTTCAAAATCTCACTCCCCATTCACTACCATTATAAAGCTTGGAAGAGCCAGGATATTTTTTAAATACATCTCCAATTATGTTCATCTGAAAGAAGATAGTCATATACACCTAGGATGGCTTGAGGGTGAGTAAATCATGGGGTAATTTTCATTTTCAGATGAACTAACCCTTTAAATCTAGTTGAGTTCTGGTGTGTCAGTCGTGGACCGGCACCGGCGGTTCTGTACAGGCGGCGCTTCGGGTACATGAGCCAGTGGATCCGGACGGATCAGGAACCTGCAGAACACAATGAGCACTTTGAGTGATTCATGTTTGAGGTTTAACTCTGATAATGTGACTTGTTTGTGTGTATGCATATGTGTGAGAAAAAGCTTGTGTGTGCATCAGGATTTGCTGCCTTTTATGAGGGACAAATGTCACCACAAATTTGACACACACACACAAACACACAATAAATATGACCAAATGTCCCCATAAAAATAGTAAAACCCGGAACAACCTACATTTTGGGGACTTTTGGGTGGCGTCCTCGAGAAAAACAGATGCATGAAGGGACCAAATAATGTCTTAAAAGGATAGTTCACCCAAAAATGAAAATTTTGTCATCATTTACTCACCCTCATGTTGTTTCAAGCCTGTATGAGTTTCTTTCTTCTGCTGAAAACAAAAGAAGATATTTTGAAGAATGTTGGTAACCAAACAGTTGATGGACCCCATTGACTTCCATACTATGCAAGTCAATGGGTGCCATCAGCATTCTTCAAAATATCTTCTTTTGTGTTCAACAGTAGAAAGAAACAGTATAACAGACTACTTACATAAAATGCATATAAATGATGATATTAATGAAAGGTATGTGTGCATGCCTGTATCTGTGTGTGCTCTGTCAGGATGTGCTACATACACAACATCATTGAGCTGCAGCAGCGTGTCGGGGGCGGGGTTTATGAGCACATATGAGATGGAGTTCTGCTGGTCATTCAACTCATCTGCAACAGAGATTGGTGTATACATCTGTCACTCAAACAATATGGGTGTGGTTAAACAAAGTTCCACAGGGAAAGATGAAGTACAACTACTCAAAAACCTTTTTGCCACAATGTAAGGTGCTACAATTTGTTATGTGCTATGTAGCATGTAATACAAATCAGATAAGTATATGATCATTCAGTGGCAGTAATTATGGGAATACTGTTCATTAAAACTTTTCAGATGCTGTTCTTCTATCTTTTCCCCCCAAAATGTCCTGTCTCATCAGTACAGTGGAAGGTGTTTACCTTGCAAATACCCCAAATTAACTCTGTTCATCACATCACTGGCTGTTAGATTTGTGACATCTTCTATATGAGATGAAAGATAGAATGAAAAAGAGGAATATGACGGGGATATTTAGGATCAAAATTATTATCTAGAAACATAATTTCTGACAAAACAAAGTTTCTTCTGACCAAGAATGTAACCATATATTCAGGATTCAACATAAATCAGTGTTCACAACCCTTTTTACTTCCATAATCTGACATCAATTTTCAAGTGAAACATGATAGGGGGAAATTTAGGACAGGACTTGATTTTATCCATCAGGAATTTGTGAAAAGGGAGGGTTTATGGTGGTTACAGTCTCTTTACCATATCAAAATAAACATGGTTTGAATAGATGTTACACAAACTGAATTCAATTACTGCACTTAAAGGATTAGTTCACTTTCAAATAAAATTTTCCAGATAATTTACTCACCCCCATGTCATGCAAGATGTTCATGTCTTTCTTTCTTCAGTCGAAAAGACATTAAGGTTTTTGATGAAAACATTCCAGGATTATTCTTCTTATAATGGACTTCAGTGGCCTCCAAACGGTTGAAGATCAAAATTATAGTTTCAGTGCAGCTTCAAAGGGCTTTAAACGATACCAGACGAGGAATAAGGGTCTTATCTAGCGAAACGATCGGTCATTTTCGAATTTTTTTTTAAATATATATGCTTTATATAAACAAATTATCGCCTTCCAAGTGCTTCCGCCAAAACAGCACTTTCGTATGCTTAAAAAAGCTTACGCTGTATGTCCTACGCCTTCCCTATTCTACTTACGGAAAAAATGAAACTGGCGCTGCGTTCGTTCCGTAAGTTGAATAGGGAAGGCGTAGGACAAACAGCGTAAGCTTTTTTAAGAATACGAAAGTGCGGTTTTGGCGATAATTTGTTTATATAAAGCATATATATTTACATTTTTTTTTTTTTAAATCGATCGTTTCGCTAGATAAGACCCTTATTCCTCGTCTGGTATCGTTTAAAGCCCTTTGAAGCTGCAATGAAACTGTCATTTTGACCTTCAACCGTTCGGAGGCCATTGAAGTCCACTATAAGGAGAATAATCCTGGGATGTTTTCATCAAAAACCTTAATTTCTTTTCGACTGAAGAAAGTAGGACATGGACATCTTGGATGACATGGGGGTGAGTAAATTATCAGGAAAATTTTATTTGAAAGTGAACTATTCCTTTTAAGTGACCATTTTTATGGAATATTGCAGTATTTATTATGAATAATTTATCAGTGCACATCATTATTTTATAAAAAATTCATGTACCCTCGTAAACTTTAACATAACTTCGCTTCCCTCATGCAGAAACATCTCTTTTCTGATAACATGCTTACTGGCAGGAGGGCGGGACAACCTGTCACTCACATGAGGTCGACCAATAGCAAACCACAGCCGTCCAATCAATTCCCCATGGTCAAAATCAAGTCCCACTCTACATTTTTTCTTGTTCGGGATGCTGTTTCACTCAGATATACGTCACAATAGGGAAGAAAAAACTCTGACAACTTTATTTTCAAGCTGACTTTAAGATTAAACATATTATACATATTTATATTATTAATAAGGTAAGAGGTGTGGTTTACTGTATCCAGCCGTGTGAAGGCCCAAGTGCTGCATGCGGTTCCTGACCAGTTCCGTAAGCTCCTCCCTTTCCGAGCGCCGTAGCACGCCCAGACGCTGCTGAATGGAGCTGAGGGAGGAGTCACTCCTCTTCACGCTCCGCCTACTGAGACGCCTCGTCCAGTACATGCTCTTCTTTCTCAAGAGCGGGTGATCTGATTGGTCACTGCTGGAGGAGCTCCGGGTGAGGATCTTTGACTCCTCCCCCTTCTCCCTAGTGTCGTTTAACCCCTCTATGCTGACTGAACCTTGAAACTGGAGACAGAGGTCAGAGATAGATAGATAGATAGACAGATAGATAGATAGACAGATGTCTACATACCTCAGGGGGTGCGTGTGATTCTGTGCGGTAGATTCCAATGGGAATCTCTGAACTAGACGAACAGAACTTCTGGAAGAGTCTCCCGTATGTACGGATCCAGAGGTCAGCCTCGCATACATGCATCTACACACACAGGAACGTGATCATAACCAAACAATGACAGATCAGTGTAAAACATTATTACACACATTTAAACACATAAATGTGTTACACTCACAGCACACAGGTACCCTGATCCAGGTGTGGTGTCCAATCCCAGCAGTAATCTGGCTATTGGGATCATGTAGTCCTTCACAAAACACTCACACACAAAATAGAATGAACATTAAACAAAAGCTGAAAATTCAGCTTTGCATCACAGGAATGACATTTTTTAAAAACATATTCAGATATTTCACAATATTACTGTTTTGATCAAATAAATGCAGCCTTGGTGAATATAAGAGACTTCATTAAAAAAAAAAAAAAAACATTAAGAAACGTTATCAACCCCAAACTTTTGAAAGACATTGTCTACCTTGAATGCACTGCAAGTCACCAAATGTATAAATGCAAGTTTCTGTTTTTATTTGTAATGATAAATTTCTGAGCACAAGAGGGCGCTGTGACTGAGTTTATTAGGGATAATCCAAACATTTGCGTATAACTCAATTTATTCCTTTTTTCAAAGGCACACACACACACACACACACACATTTACCTGGTACAGGAGTGTGTCCAGCATACTGATGCTGAAGACTCGACCAGCAGCAAATGGAAGACGGAACATGAAGGCGAGATTCGAGCCCTTGTCACGTTCCTTCTGTCGATCAAACACACACATTTAGCGATATATCAAACAACAAAACTACAGTATCCAATAATTAAATGCAAATATAAATGTACTCTCCTCTCTCCATCTCTCACCTTCTCTAGTTTGGACAGGGCGAGGGAGTAACAGTCCTTCGCTCTGAACTGCATGAATCTCATGTTTGACGGGTGAGTCAGTTCTGTGATTATACTGAGACTTGGAAACAACCTGGAGAGACAGAGAGAGAAAACTAGACTATTATGAGATTATTTACATTTAACAGAAGCGTTTACCCAAAGCGGCATTCAAGGTAAACATTTTATCAGTTCATGCATTCCATGGGAATTGAACCCATGACCCATGATAGCACCATGCTGTTTGAGCAACAGGAATGCTGTTATGCAAATTATGTCCATTTCTATTCACAGACTGGATCTAGTCTCACCTGAACATGGTCTGCACATTGACGATAGTTTTAGCATCAGCCATATAGTCTTCCTCTGCACTCATAGTGCTTTCTTTGTCCACCACCACTAGATTATCAGCATACAGAACGCCACACTGCAATAGGCTGTCCAAACTGTCAATCACACACACATCCAATCAGTTCATCCACGTCTAGAGGGATATATTTGAATTGTCTATCAAAGATAGGGCTGCATGATTGATTGAAATAAACCGAAATCACGATTGCAAAGGCTGTGATTTAATTGAATAAATATATGTACTGAAACATATTATATTATTTTTCTTTAACACTCTTTTTTTACAGTGAAATATTATGGTGAATAGTAATATTTATTATTTTTGTTTAATATTTTATTTAGTTATAGTAATAATAATAATTGTTATTATTATTATTATTCAGTATTCACTAATTAAATGCAATGCAATATAAAAATCCCAATGCAATGCAATATAAAAATGCAATATAAATAATATAAAAATCTCAATGCAATTCAATATAAAAATACAATATAAATAATATAAAAATGCAGTATAAATAATATAAAAATCCCAATGCAATTCAATAAAAAAATACAATATAAATAATATAAAAATGCAATATAAATAATATAAAAATCCCAATGCAATTCAATATAAAAATACAATATAAATAATATAAAAATGCAGTATAAATAATATAAAAATCCCAATGCAATTCAATAAAAAAATACAATATAAATAATATAAAAATCCCAATGCAATTCAATATAAAAATACAATATAAATAATATAAAAATGCAATATAAATAATATAAAACTCTTAATGCAATGCAATATAAAATGCTATTTAAATAATAATAATATTAATAATTATTATTATGTTATAGTCATATTTATATATAATCAAAAAATCTTTGGCCAAATTGTATAGCCCTACAAATAAGAACAGCCAACTTAAGCATTAAAAATTAAACACATTTTAAATTGTAATCACATTTTTTTGGGGGAGAGTCTTTATGTGCTTTAACAAACAGGACAGTGGAGATTGACAGGAAAGCATTGGGTTGAGAGAGGGACGGGACCGGCAAAGGACCTCGAATCAGATTTGAACCCAGGTCAGTTGGAGGCACAGTTGCGCCATATGTCAGTGGGATAACCACTAGGCTATCTGCGCCGACGTAATCACATTTTTATTAGAAAAATCACAATTTGTGATCACAAATCATGCAGTCCTAGCCAAAGAGAAGGTTTTTTTTGTCTAACTATACTTGTCAATGGTGCCACCCATATAATACACCATTGGGAAGCAGGATATGGCCTCAAGGAAGTGGTCATCGGGTCTGCAGGAAGCAGAAAAACATTCATAAGGCTAATGAAACGCGTGAGGTGAATGAGAATGTGTTGGTCTGTGTGTGTATGTGCTTACAGGTTGTCCAACAGCAGGACTATAGGGTTGAGTTCCCTTCTGGGTCTGTAATAGGCTCTTAAAGGCACTATGAAGTTGTAAAGGCCGTTTCCAGCCGTCTCAGCAGAAACGATGATGAGCTTGTTTTTGAAGCCATATGCTTTTGCGTCTTCAAAGGTTACATGCTCACAGCCCTATAATAGAAAATGTGAGACATATATGACATGCTTATGTGATCTAATGTAAAGCGTATTGTGCAAATGCAGTATTTGGAAGACATTCGTACCTTGTGGAAGCTGGTGCTCACCTGGTCAAGCCGTAAACAGCAGAAAGGGGCTTTCTGGGGTAAGAGATGGCAAAGGGTCGGGGAGCTCCCAATGTATGGAGAATTTGGAGGATATCCTTTCACAAATCTGAGGAAAATAACATTAAAATACACCATAACAGGTTTTGTTCATAGTTTAGTCATAAATAGACTCATTTCATTTGATACTTGTATGATTTTTTTTTTTCTAGTGGAACACAAAAGGAGAATTTTTTTATGAATGTCCACAAGCTCTTATATATAGGGCTGCACGATTTGGGGGGGAAAAAAGCTAATTGTGGTTTTTCAGATAAAAAGCTGTGATTGTGATTTTAAAAAAATTCCAGGTTTGCTGTGTTTGTTTGTAGGGCTGCACAATGTTGTCAAAAATTATGTGATTATATATCAACATGACTATAAAATAATTATATAAAATACTATTATTTGAGAGCAGACAGTCACCAGTAGCTGTCAAACTCAAAAAAAGCACCACAAAATGACTCTTTTACCTTAAAGCTTCATAAATCATTTATCAATCATAAATCAATCAAAACCCATTTGAATTTGTACAAATACTTTGTACAACTCTATTATACTGATGTATATTGTACACTTAACTGTAAATTTAAAAGTATAATAATAATGATTGGCGTTGTTTGAATTAAGAAAAAGAAAGACAGAAAACATTCATACAGACTTAAAGGTACAGTAAGCAATTTCAGAGAAACGCTGTTGAAAGTGAATCGGACCTAGCACCAAAACACTTGTAGCCAATCAGCAGTAAGGGGCAAATACACTCATAATAGGGGTGGTGCCTGTGTTGCATAGTGTGTTTGTGAATTTGCGGGCAGAGCTATCAAAACAGGGGTGTGATTCTTTGGGTAGGGGCGTGTTTGATTTGCTGATTTCAAATATCAACAGCCTTCCTCAGAAATCGCTTACTGCACCTTTAACTCACTCATTAGCTGTTACATCTTCATCTGAGTGTCCTGCCTCATCTTCTGATTGGTCACTGAGCAGATCACATGGCAGTAAGGAGGCGGAGTCAGCGATCTCCAGAACAGGCGCTATACTTGGGCGTCGACTTCCTTGTTCGTTCTCTGGGGGCGGAGCCAGTTTGACACCGCTCTCAGTGGGACTAGTGTTCTGAAAATCCATGGCAACCGTTCCTGTAAACAATCAAACTGTTATAAACAGACCCTCTGACAACTTCCTGTCTGTCTTCTATGCATTCTCGCTCACCCATGCTAGCAATAATACTATGAACAGGTAGGCCAGACGGGCTGTTTAAAATGTCACAGTGGCCCCTCCCCTTTCCCTGATCTTCTTCCTGTCTGAAGATGAAGGCGGAGTTTTCCTCCTTCGTGATGTTGATGTAGTAGCAGGTGTCACTGGTAGACATGATGTGGCGTGGTCCAGGATTCAACAAGATGCTTTTGTTATCTTCTCTCTTCACGCCGATCATACACACACCATACCTACAAACAAATAGCCTGCCATTAAACATTTTAAACACATTTTATATGTTTTAAATAGTGTGTAAACCTACTTTTTGTGAGCGTGAAAGGCAGCGTAGGTAAAGCTTTTGCTGTTGTACTCTCTGAAGAACATACTGTCACCCAGCCGGATATGATACACCTCATTACCCGAACAACGGCCGTACATCCTCTGCCACTGCTCTGGGGACTGCTGGCCCTCTCTAAAAGTGTTTTAACATGTTATAAAATAAAAATATTTAATAATAAATAAAAATATTTAAGTTGAGATTACAAGATTTTAAGTTAGCGTACTCAAATATTTCAAGTCAAGAGCAATTAAAATGTATGAGTGCAACATAAAAATCTGCCAGTTCTGCTTACTTAGACTTTATTTCTTAAAGGTGCAATATGTAATATTTATGTCCGCTAGAGGCCTATTCAAAACAAAGGCGTAGCTTGATGACGGCAAGTTTGAGCACAGAATCTTGGGACGTGGTCTTCACATCACAGCCGGTGGAAACAATCGGGATAGGACTCGGGAAGAAATCATGTTCATGGATGCGATTATTAACGTTACTGTAGTATGAAGCAGAGCAGGACCGAGTGTTGTGGGAGCTGAACGAGGACGCTGGAGCGATTGCGCAACACACGCCTCACAAGCAGAGGAACTTTTATTATGACACAGTCGCCGCTGCTGCTTCCGCTTTTCCGGTCATGAGTATGAGGTAATGCAGCTGTTTATCATAATAGATACATTTGAGAGTGTTGAAAATTATGTTATAATGTTACTCTGTGTGTTCGCTCGACGGCTGCTGTGAGACACTTGTTGCACACTGCAGTAAGATTTTAGAATATAATAAATGCTGAATGGCTTGTGTTGATAAATGGCATGCAATTAATTTTAAAACATATTGTATGATGGAGAAAATGATGTATTACTGTTACTAAAAATAAAGCTGCATCTGATTATGCTATGTTAGCTACTTGACAAAATAGTGTTTTTCTCTGAGGCATGGTAAATCATGGTACTCGCAAAAAATCAAGAAAATTAGATTTAAACAATAAGACTAAACGTGTTGAGCTATATAACAACGATTAGTTTTCTGTCTATAAACGTAACCAAACAGTTGTTTCCTTGTCTATTAAAACATGTAATATATTAAAGCGTCTTTGGTGTTTCCATGGTTTCTACAAAATAGAACCAGAAACCGAGGGTAACGCGGATATGACGCAATTGAAAGGCGACTCCGCACACGTCCCGGAGCCTTGGTTAAAATTGCAATATTGTAAGTACTCAAGTGAACAAAATATATAACACTGGCCTAGTGGTTTTTGGATATTTTACTGCAAAAATCTTACATATTGCACCTTTAACTTAAAACATTTGATGTAACTGATTACCTCTTTTTTTTTTTAGTTTTGCCAACTTATTCGGATTTACAGTGCATAATAGTATCCAAAACACATGACATTACAATTTAAGTTGTTAAAAAAAAACATGGAAATGAAAAGAGGAGTGTTTGGGAAACCTGTTTGAAAACAATTCCATATGGTGGCACTAGTAGCACAGCAATAACACCTTTAAAGAAGTTAAGAGAGTTGCAACTCACTGTCCGCGAGATGTGTGGACCAGTAAAGTGATCAGCGTAGAGGTAGCCGGACACAGACAATTCAGAGCCAACATGGCGTATTTAAACTCTTCTTCACACACAACGTGATCTGTGGAAATAAACGGACATGCTGCTCAGAAGCAAGATGACCGGGGTTACAAAAGTGAGTCGTCTAAGGGCTTCAAGAAATACTGAGAATGAAACTGAGAAGAATACATAATACAGAAAGAGTGAGCAATAACCTAAAGGAACCTGAAACCAAAAAGGAAGTGAAAAGAGCCAAATTAGTACCTGCAAATTTAACATGGAACTTGTTTTCGGGTTTGAGAATCTGGACGTAAAGAGGGCAGTTTGGAGCGAAGTCTTTCACAGCCCAGGCCCTCAGGATGGTCTGGTGATCCTGTCAATAAATCAATAATCTGTTTATAAACTGTGTATTTAAATTGGATAATCTGACTGGATTCAGTGTGTAAAATAATCGACACTGTCTGACTGTACTGTAACGTTGTTAAATTATTATTTAGTTATTTATTTTCTTCTGTTTTTGTTATGTATTGTTGGGTTAAATCTGCTTTTGGATTGCTTTATTATATATTAAGTTTGTGACAACTGGTAAAAATCAATAAATATATTAGAGAAAAAAACAAGTCAATAACTGACAGATAAATTACTTATTCTAGATGATTAGTGATATTTTTTAATCTTGAAAATATTGATGTGTGTACCTTTATCAATACATGTGAATAATAAAATAAAAAGTTATTGATTTGTCTGAACACTCACTGCTGCCATGCGATCAGCTTCATTCCTGCTGCTAAGAATGAAACATGCTTCCGCATCATCCATCCTATAGAACAAAAGCAGCCAATCACAGAGGGGGATTAATAATCACAGAACAGAAGTTAATTTTTTTCTTTTTCAATGTTTGCTTTTAAACAATGTGCAAACTGTGCTATATAAAACAAAAAAGTGGTATAAATTGTGTGGAAAAAAGACTTAAAATACAAGTTGCAATATAAGGGTGCAAAATGAACTATTATCCAGCACTTAATGCATTTTGTTCATTAGTTGTTACAGCCCTATGAAAAATAAATGAGATTATATGCAAATCCGCCTATGCATAAGCAGATGCTGTGATTGGTCAATGAGGCTGTCACTCACTTGGCTCTCAGTAAATCCTGGTTTTTGAGGGCGGAGCCTTGAAGGTATATGACTCTCTGTGACCACAGCGGAATCTGCAAAATCCTCCTCACCTGGACATCCACCTCACATGGACACAAGATGACCACGTAATAATCCTAAACATGCACAAATGCAACATGTCATCATACCAGAACAAAATACGGTAAACATCACATACAATGGACAGAAATGCATTCCAAACCTATTAAACACACAGACACAGACAGAATACACACCTGTGTGTGTGGGTGAGCGTAGAATTCGTTGAGAAAGTCCATGAGCAGATCGATTTTGAGAGTGCTGACACATAAGACCACGTGTCTCTCTGTCTGAGCCCGATGTCTGCTGTAGTTTCCACCAGATTTCTGCCTTTCCATCCACAGATAGATCAACTCCTCGAACTATAGCCAGAGAAGAGGAGGAGAGACAGACAATGAATAAAAAGCTATATGATACTTAAAAAGATCATTAGTTGTGTTCATAGTGGTGACCTGTAGAGGCAGCACCACCAGGGCCACACAGATCATCACCACCACCAGCAGCTGAGACGGCCAAATCTGTGGCGTCACATCACCGAAGCCCACCGTAGAGAAGGTCACGATGCAAAAATACAAAGCGTTAAAGAGAGACAGACTCTTCTTACCGGCACGTTCTAAATGCTGGATTCCACATGTGCTGAAAGAGACACAAAAGACTTTAGTGAAGGTGATGGGATATAGAGAAGAAGAAAGATCAGCTGCAGAGGTGGGCGATATATACCAGTTGAAGTAATAAAATTGACAGAAATATCATTTATATTGCAGTTGTGCATGATGCATGGTAGAGAGTGGCTGGTTGTTGTTAAATTCTCAAAATATTTAATATTTAAATAAAACTCAAATTTTAATAAAAAAATAATAAATTAAACTAAACATTATAAAAAATAACAAAATAATCTTGACAATAAAATGATGTAAGAGACAGTAAATAAATTAGGAATAAATTGTTTTAAAAAATAAAAAATGTAATTATTAATAAAAAGTTTAACAAATACAATTGAAAAAAATAATCTTGTCAATAAAATGGCATGCTGAAAAAGAGAGTAATTAAAAAAAAAATTTAATAAAAAAATAAATTCAATTAATCAGATACAATAAAAAAAGCTCTTCATAAGCTTTAATTTTTTTTTTGGTAGTTTTTTTAATACTTTTCCATAAAAATGTGTATATAGATTTATATAGTTATTGACCAAATTTTTTACTGAATATCATGATGTAACGGAGGCAAGCTAGTAAGAGCTATGCGTATAGAGCTCACTTCCCTGGCCTCAAGAGGCCTTTAGCGTCCTTGTTATCGCGTCAGCCTCCCATACAGGAGACAGCGGTTCGAATCCAGCTCGGAGAGGGTCGAGTAGGACTGGTTACATTTGGTGCCATGACCCGGATGGTTTGGGGGGGATAAGTGTAACGGAGGCAAGCTAGTAAGAGCTGTGGGTGTAAACCTCACTCCCCTGGCCTCAAAAGGCATGCTAGAGACTGCGCTCTTAAGCGTTCTTGTTAGTGCGTCAGCCTCCCATGCAGGAGACGGTGGTTCGAATTCAGCTCGGAGCGGGTCGAGTAGGACTGGTTACATTTGGTGCCGTGACCCGGATGGTTTGTGGGGGGGGGGTTAGTGTAACAAGAGGCATGCTAGAGACTGTGCTCTTTAGCGTTCTTGTTAGCGCGTCAGCCTCCCATGCAGGAGACGGTGGTTCGAATCCAGCTCAGAGTGGGTAGAGTAGAACCGGTTACGTTTGGTGCCGTGACCCGGATGGTTTAGGGGGGATAAGTGTAACGGAGGCAAGCTAGTAAGAGCTGTGGGTGTAAACCTCACTCCCCTGGCCTCAAGAGGCATACTAGAGACTGCGCTCTTTAGCGTTCTTGTTAGTGCCTCAGCCTCCCATGCAGGAGACGGTGGTTCGAATCCAGCTCGGAGTGGGTCGAGTAGAACCGGTTACGTTTGGTGCCGTGACCCGGATGATTAAGGGGGGTAAGTGTAACGGAGGCAAGCTAGTAAGGGCTGTGGGTGTAAACCTCACTCCCCTGGCCTCAAGAGGTTCACTAGAGACTGTGGCCTTTAGCGGACTTGTTAGCGCACCCGCCTCCCATGCTGGTTCGATCCCGGGTTGAGTAGGACCGGTTACAATGATAAAATTTTTGGATATATCTCCCAGCCCTAAACAAGAATAAAATGATACTTACCCGGTGAAAACGAGACATAAAAGAGTGCAGATAAGAATGAGAACCTGGTTGAACATGGCCGAGTGTGTTCTCTGAATCGCCCGGTGCAGATCATTCTGTAACACACACATATTCCCTGGTTTTCATACAACAGTAAACAGAAATGTGTGGGTTTATTTGGCAATGGTTAACACTCACTATCATGCTCTCCAGAGCACACTTGGCCAGCCAGCAGTTGAGGAACACTGGGATAAACAGGTTTCTGAGTGGAGGCCAGAAGATCTGACACACAGAAAGAGGTCAGGTTACATTATCAGCTGTGGTGAGGAGTTTGGGATTTAGTTCTGAAGATGCATCTTACCGTTATGATGAAAGGGACAGTATTTAGCATCTCCAACAGGAAAGACACCTGAAATATCTGCTCCCATATGTTACCCTGGAAAAACACATGCACACAGCAATGATCTATTTTGGAACCAATAGTTGTGTCTTTATACTGCTTTACACAGGAACTAGATATTCAGGTCTGTGACAGTGAAAACTGATATCAAATCAATCAACATTCAATGAACACTTTCACACTTCATATATATGCACAAGCTCACCTTGTAGCTGAGGTACGTTAGCAACATGGCCTCCATGAAACTGATAGATGCTACAATCACCTGAGGAAACAAACAGTCAAACAGTTTATTGAACCTTTAGACAAAAAATGCATATGTGTTGAGTATCATATTTGACACATCGGGCTCCTGTATTCTGATATAGTAAGAATATGGAGCTCATATTCAAGGAGGAAATAACATCTCACTTTTATTTAGAGGCCCAAACTGAGCAAAAATAAGTTATTTTGGTGCAGTTGGCCAAAAAGTAAGATGAAATTCTTGTAATGTAATTCAATGAGATCTTTATTACAATATAACAGACTACTTACAAAAATGCAAATGAATATCAGTTGTCATCTCCCAATAATGTCTTAGTAAGATGATATTTAAAGGGACAAACAATGCAATACAATGATGATTGAGAGAATAAACGTTCCTCAAAAGCCCGATGTATCACATTTTATACTTACATTTTAACATGACGCAAGTTGCTATCTTGAAATATTAAAAAATATTTTAATTTATACTTACTGGCTATGAACAGGCCTTAGAAATTTGCATATCAAATATAAAACAGTAAGATTTATAGGGTTAAGTGCATGTCTAAGTGTAAGTAGATGGAGAAGTGAAATTGAACTTTTGACATTCGTTCAGAAAACTGTGAATGGGCTAGAATTATTGTTCTTTGTCTTTGTTTTGCGCATAGACTGTAAAAAAAGATGGACAATGCACCTTCACTCTCTACCATTGTACAAAAGTGAAGCTGCCAATGTCCAAATATGGCGCTGACATCTTAAAACCTGAGTCTGCGCAGTAGTGAACGTGAAGTGGAGGTGCGGTATCAAGGCCCCGCCCACACTCCCGCAGAATCGGTTAGTACAGTTTACTGCAGAACAATTCATTATGTTGGAGTGAAATGAACAGTTATGGAGAAATTTAGAAATCTTTCTTTAATGTAGAAATTAAAGTTGAAGCTCCAATCTCTTCCCAAAAATCCTGAAAAAAGTCTGTTGAAGCCTCACTGACTACTTCGCTCAGAGAAGCTGTCAATCTCAGCTGTCAATCATGATGTCAAAACCCTGTTTTTATAGCATCAAATAACTAAATAAACCTGAACTTATTTAAAAAACACTTGAATTCAAATGACAGAATGTATTTGAAGTGTAATTTGATAGTTTTGTTTGTCTCGCGTCCCATTAGATTACATGGAGAGGGTGGGGTTTATGAGCTATTCTGCATCCAGCCACCTGGGGGTGAGCGAAACGTTTTGGCTTCACTTTTCAGGACTTGTACGGCACATTTGGGCTGTGTCCGAAATAGGGCACTATTTGAGGGGACAGCCATTTGTAGTGATGTCCAAATCCATAGTGGACGTTACCGAATGGACGTTACCACAATGCACCGCAATAATGGGTGTACAAACAATGTACACTGAACGGCTAGAGAATACCTAGTCTCAGCCTCAGATGTCACGCCCATGGACCGCTGGCTGAACGTCTGATGCATATGGCACAAATGCCGTGACGCCAAGCCCCTCGTGCAAGAAGAAAGCTGTTGTGTTTAAAACTGTGATGTACGAGCGCTTACCAGGATCAACTAAACGCTGATAAAAAACTAAAGGATTTTCTAAAGTATGTGAAGTTCGTGGCTCCATTGTTGCAGTAAACTTGCACAACATTCTTGAATGAATAATTTATTAGATGCACGCCTGTCTGTTATTGTAGGGACATCGACTTTACATTTTCACGCCCCTAAACATGACGCGGAACAAAACGAACTGTGATTGGTTGCGTTACATGTCAGTCAAATGTCCTCTTGGGCAGTCCTTGGCCAATGAAAGCTGCGATAGAGTCTACACGAGACTAGAGAATACCCATAATGCACTGTGAGAGTCACGCACTGTGTTGAATGAATTACTGCGTCTGACCAGAAGATGGCGCCCACAGCTGAATCTTCCATCCATCCACTTCCCAATTTGGCTACAGCCTAATATCATACAGGTATACATTCATTTTTACTTGATTATTAAATTGTTTAATTAAGGTTTATACATGCTAGTTTTCATGACAGAGCTCAAGGTATTTTTTTTCATTACTACTGGAGCTGCCAGTTTGCCAGTTTCAAATGAATATTAAACAGAAAGCACAAACCCTTCTGGTGCGCTCAGTGTCCGAATTCACTTACTCGTTTTCATTCACTTCTTCCAAGTGGACTATATTAGTGGAGTAATATAGGGAATAGTGAATGAGGGTATAGAGGCCGATTTCGAACACAGCATTGGTTTTGTGTTGTTCTGTGCATCAGTCAATGAGCGACACCTGGAGGCAGGGTCTCTTTCAAAATCCTTCACATTCACTGTTCCTGGGTTGTGGAATGAACCTTTGTCTACACAGACGATTCCATTGCAACCTTCAAAAACTGAAAACACCCCTCTTAACTAGCCTTTTCAGTAGCACTTCTGCTATAACAGCATTGCACTATTCCAGTATTTATGGAAATCTTGTATGGTAGCAGTGTTTTTGGATTAAGTGCTTCTGCTTGGATTGTGTTCGTTTATAAATGGCTTTGCTTCGCAAAATGATTCACTGTTTTGAAGCACTTAAAACACCACAGGCTGGCGGCACCTGCTGATCAAAACAATGTAAATGCAATTAAAATCTTAATTAATGGTCATTAAAAATCCCATCGTCATAATAGAGTAGGGGTATAACCCTAGTGTCCTCGTTTTCTGAAATCTTAGCGAGTTTGATACAACCACCAAACCACTGATTCAAAGCAAAAGATTTATAAATGTTTCGAAAATTCACAAAGCAGCGTTTAATCAATAAATTTAAATATAAATGCTTTGTTTTCCTTGGATTCACCTGAATGGCCCAAACTGGTACTTTTCTGTCTACCCAGAATATCAGCTCCCTGGAAGAAAGAGAGAGATTAGAGCAAATACATTAGAAGCATAAAATCAACCTTGAATCACATCTGCATAACCGAAAATAAACTGCAAATTGATGCTGATGGTTTTTCTCACCAGTTGATCTCGTTGGTCTGCGTGGTGCTGTTGCAGTTGACGCTGTAGAGAGAGGAGGTGTGGGTCGCTTACTGTGACACATCAATCTATAGGGTATTTTACTGCAGCATAAGAAATGATTCACTAACTTTCTTTAAATATTAAAAAATATTATCTAACACCAGCAGAAATGAGTCATGGTAATCATACTCTTTAAGTGAAATGCAAAAGAAAAGACACAATGCCAAAGAAGTTTAATAAATTGCAACGCTTAAACCACAAACGGTTTTCGTAATAGCGTTGTGTTGGTTCTTTTGCATTTTTCTTTTAATCGAGCACCTGCTGAAGTGGTGTTTGGATGTGCACACTACTTTGAAATCATACTCTTTAGGCCATTTTACGCTCACAAACATTAAAACACAATTCTGACCATGTGTGGCGGAGCTGGGCCGGATTGTCCGTCATGACTCGTATGATGTAGAGAACACATGTTAAAAGCTTCAGGCAGAAGTTAAATATTCGGATCCTTAAACCTGGGGGCAAAAGTTCATGCATTAACAGACCATAAAATGGGGTCAAATTAAAGACTAAATGTCAAAGATTTGAGACTTACTGGATCTTTGGTTTTTGATGAAGAAAAGTTTAAGTCTCTCTTTAAACGTGTTCTCATCCACATAAAACTCCACATGGACCCTGCAGGAAAAAAAATTTGTCTAGCATTAACAACTTTCAATCAACTGAAAGATCAATTTAATATCTAGTTCAGTCATGAAACTCTAGAGGGCGCAGGCTGATAGGTCCTTTACATGCAATCTACAGTCAATCACATCATTACCGCATGGCACAAGCTGATTGGCCTCTGCTCATTCTGCAGCCAATGAGATTGCTTGCCCAACAATTAAAAAGTCTGGTTCACTGTTTGCTCTAAGCTAGTCTTGCAGCACGCTATCATGCTACCACCTCCCCCAGCTCCACCTGCCTAGATCTGCTACAGGAGTTATGTATGTCTATTCATGCAGCAGCAGAATATCTTACATGCTCACAGCAGCGTGTCTGTGTATCTATTAGCAGTCCTGGCACTAGGACACATTACTTGGAGGGGGGATACCTTACAAGCAATGCGCAAACTTTGCGCTAGAGTTATAACGATAAAGAAATCTCAAAACCATGTCAATTATTCACTACAGAATGTTATAGTAAAAACTGACAGAGCTTTTGACATCTGATGCTGCATTAATGGCGCATACTGAGATGATGAGAGCTGAAAGTACTTCAGCATGTTCTGATAACGGTATATAACTGTCTTAATACATTTTCTTAAAGAGGACCTATAATGTCTTTTTTACAAGATGTAATATAAGTCTCTGGTGTCTCCAGAATGTGTCTGTGAAGTTTCAGCTCAAAATACCCCACAGATCATGTATTATAGCTTGTCAAATTTGCCCCTATTTGGGTGTGAGCAAAAACATGCTGTTTTTGTGTGTTTTCCTTTAAATGCAAATGAGCTGCTGCTCCCGGCCCCCTTTCCAGAAGAGGGCGGAGCTTTAACAGCTCGCGCTTCAGTCGCTCAACAACAACAAAGCTGGAGAATCTCACGCAGCCAAAATGAGGATTGTCAGTAACGGTGTTCAGCCTTACATTGTTCAAACCGGAGTCGACACTGATGGAGAGACTCAGGAAGAAGTTATAACTTTTAGAATGAAACTGGACGTTTCTGAATGGTTAGTGGATAAATTTAAACTTAAGACCCCACAAGCCCTTCCTTGGCGTGGGAACTGTCTATTAGCAGTAGAGAGTCCAGTAGCAGATCGAGTCCGCCAAGACCAAATACATTAATATTTGCCATTTTCAATAACATGCTAAAACTCTTCAGAGAGTATTGAAATCATTTTAAAGTGTGACTTTAGTACCTTTCGGGGTCACCATAATGCACTAAGCATGCTCTTACAAACAGATCACGGTTCTACCAACTGTATTCTGTCGCAATAGACCTCACAGCAGCGCCATCTTTGATTTTTACAGGGAATGAAAGCGAGGTTGTGAGGGATTTATGCATCTCATCTCTATATTTAATGTGTCTTTGGCTTGTTCTGCTGACGAAAACTGCAAAAATTTCTTTCAGAGGAATTTCAGTTGACACATAAAACCCCCAACAAAATGAACTCTGGAAAAATATGTGATCTAAGAGCTTTATACAGTTTTTTACAGCAGATGCCATTGAAAACATGGTAAGTCTATCCCTCACAGCCTCACTCTCATACCTGTCATGGCGCTGCTCTGAATAAGGTCTATATATAGACAGACAGATCATATAAATATAAAATGAAGAGAAAGTGAAAAAGGGCAAAGAAATGTTAACTTCATCGTGAAAGCAATACTGCTTAATAAAGTCAGTGCCCTGTGTGTATAAGACAGTGTGTATTCATGCATGAGGGTAGTTGACATGAAATACTTTTAGAAAGTTGACAAATCCTGTGGTGCAACATGCTAAACTCCATCTAAAACTATTTTAAACAGCATTTTGTGAATTATTTCATCATCATGCATGCATGCATTAGTACTTTGAAAAAATCACTTGTCACAGTACTAGTCAAAATGTGAATAAATATAGTGAAATAAACACAAATTTGAACCTAAAATCTTGAAAAGCAGACATGCTATGCATCCAATACTCATGTAGATATGAATGTACATGATCATAATGCATAAACTATGTTATATAATGTCAACAGAATTATGTGCCAGTGTATGTGAGTTTTCCTGTGCGTGTGGTTGTGAAACTGATAAGTGATATTTGATGCACAAGGACTCTCTCTCTCCTGCTTTCTCAGTCAGTTTTACTCTGTTTACATAGTTCAGCACTAAGAGCAATTCTCTACATTACAATTCCAGATTGGAGATGCGACGTGTCCTCCAGTTCCCATGGAGACCACAGGAACGGTGATTTTATTTGCCGTAATAAAGTGAGACGGAGCCATCGACATTACAACCCCTGGCACAAGATAGTGTCCAAAATATTCCATATGTCTTTGTTAGTGATTGTATTTAGCATGGTTTACATATAAAAACAGTGAAACTGGAATATCAAATAATTAATATTTTAAAGAATGCAAAAAAACTTTGAGAAGTGCAGCACTAGTAGCATCTGAAAACCACTACAGCGTTCCTACTTCAGCCAGATCATTTCCAGTTATTCAGTAGTGCAAAAGACTGCAGTGACTCTTAGAGATGCATCCTACCTCTGCCCAGCATCGCTACCAAAAGAGTCCAGCCTCCAGTTGACCAGAGCCGGGTTAACCCAGGATGGCACTGCATTCTTCTGTTCCATAACAGAGAAAACCCAGAGGGTTTCTAGACAAGGATGTGCGGAGATCTGAGCTGAGAGGATTGTTATGGAAGTACATAATCTTCAGCGGCGCGGTTCAAAATAACCCGCCCACACACTTTTGATTGCAGGCGCACAAGCATGCGCTTCACTGGCAGAGTTCTGCTCAGTCTCTCTCTCTGTTGTATATGCTTCTGCATTACAATTTCAATACACTTTAATTGTTTATTAGTTTTACTAACATCTCTGTATGAAATATGGGCCTAACTAAGTAGCATGCAACATGCACAACAGCTGTAAAAAGTGAACCTTACTAGTTCTGTTAATGCATAAAGCTTATTAAAAATAAATCGTTTTTTTTTTTTTTTTGTATAGTGGATGATGGTTGTCTAAGCAACATGCCTCAAGCGATGCTGTTTGTCTTTGTAATGGTGCACACAAGTGTATGTAGTGTAGTGTTATCATAATGTGTTTACAAAGAGAACTTTGAATGAATGAGGAACAAATGCACCAGTCAAATGAGCAGTTCTTTTGGTTTTTGTCTCTTTCCACCTTTCCGCAGTGCTCACCCTCTCTCTTTCTCCTGTTCAGAGGAAATTACAGATAATAACCTGCTCAAGAGGCTATTTCTGTCGATCTGGAGAGATGTGGCCGTGTGCCCACACACACACACAATAGGACTTTTTCTTAACATTCAAGGATGTTGTTCTCTTGTTCAGCGGTTAAAGAAACAACTGCAAACATGATTTTCAAACAGTTATATTTTCCATATGTTCTGGGTGCTTGCCAAGGTGTTGCTATATGATTGCTAATTTACTTTTCATACAATACAAACACTCTAAGTGAAATACACTTTTTTTGTGATGCAGTCAGTAAGTACTAACCAGGGGCTGCATTTTAGAAACATCATAACTCCTAAATGAATATAATTTATTTGTATCTGCTGGTCATTTGGATGTAGTTCTGACTGCTGGTCTTCAATGAGAAATGTATGAATTTGCAGGTGGAACAATGGCAAAACTGGGCAATATACATTGTCACTATTCATGTACCTGTCATCATAAAACGTCTGGTCTCCTAGTAACAGGTCTCGGAACCGGAAGTAGGTTTGAAGCGAAGGAACCGCCGATGGTCCAGTGGTCATCTCAAGGTCCTGCACATTTAAGACCACCCCTCTGCCCCCACAACTGGGGCCACATCTGGGACTACCGTTTAAAGAAAAGACACAGAGACTTGAAACATAGACTATTTGACATTTAAAAAAGAAAGTTAGTAGATCTTCTGAAGAACAGCCTGTCTTGTTTGGAGGGTAGAAAACTGAAGCAAGAAAATGTTAAGATAAGACCAAGACAAAATGTACCATAACACATTTACAACAGATGTTACTACAATACTTTCTCATGGGGAATGTGGTATGAGCCACCAGTACTTTAAAAAAATAATATAAAATTAAAATCTATCTATCCATCCATCCATCGCATTTCTAGCTTAGTTGTTAGCTCTGAAGAAGACAACTGTGCGCGCACTTTACCTCAGGCGCGCGGTGCGCGTGCTCCCATCATCGTATTCAAATGTGTGGTTGGTGTAGCACGCGCCGCTCATCTTTTCATCTGGCAAGCGGCTCGCGGACGGAAACGTCACGGCCACAGTTTCTTCCTCATGAGCCAGAGCTTCAGGCATCGCGCGCTTTACGATTTAAATAAAAAAGCCGTTATTCAGTCAACGGTCAAAAATGTCCACATCAGGAAGGCAGGTAAACTTTCTGAGGTAAAAGTATGTTATCCAAAAAACATGGTGACTTCAAAGCCTGTGAAAAGTCAGCTGGTCTTACATTTAATCATTTAATACTTTCTGACATTAATTTTTCCTCATTTTTTTTTTTTTTTAAATACAACCTGTGGCTCGCAGTCTCTCAACTTCTACATCAACTAACATTGAGAGGTAAGATCGTCGTGGCATTTTAAAGTGTCAGACACAGCGCCGTGTGCTGGACAACCTTGAACAGCATCTTATTCATCATGAATAATAACTATTACTCTGTAAAAAGACATCAAGTGTCTCTTTAGTTGCCAAGGCTACATCTATTCACAGTAACATAGCAACAGAGTTTTAGACTTCATTTCTTAGTAAAGGCAGACTACAGCATAAAAGAGTTTTCCATGGTCATGGGAATTTGAATTGTGATTCCCATTCCTGGGGAAAAAGTCATCAAAATTTCTCTACTGATTTAATACAATATTTACAATATTTAATTGACATAGGTATAGTTGCTCTGTGAAACAAAAAATGGTGTTTTCTTACTTTTCTTCTTACTTTTATTTTTATTTACCACTGCTGGAATAAAATACCATGGTATTATTATCATTCAATCTGATACTGGAAAACATATAGCAGTTTGTTTTTGTGAGGGTCAAGAAATTATACAGAATTTCATTTCATAGTCATTTATTAAAATTAATATCATCAGTACATTTCCATCTATACATATCACACAGCCTTAACCAGAGCCACATGTCCACCTGGATGTTTGGACTTCATACTTCCAAAATGTCTAAACACAAAAGAAGACAGAATAAATGTGAGAGATGAAGAGAAAGATATATGGATCTTCTTCTATTCCAAATATAAATAATGACAGATTTTTTGTTTTTGGATGAACTATTCCTTTCATGAAAGTTTAAACTATAAGAGTGTTCTTTACACATTAATAGCATATTTAAAGGGTTAGTTCACACAGTAAAATCCCAGAGTTAAATCAACTCTGCTCAGAGTACATATGGTCCCTCTCTAAATAGTGTTAACACTGAAGCAGAGTTAAAGTTAATGACATAATTAAGCAATTAATTAAGTGATGATTGAACATTAATGATGAACACCTCTTAAGATCTGATTTAAAGATCTGATTCACTTATTATTAACCAGATTGATTTTATTTCTTTCACACGTCTACAGTAGTTCTTATTGAGAATTAACAGATTTTTAGATGTTCGTTTTTTTTTTTTTTTTTGGTCAAAAAATTATGCCACCATCATTAGCGGTCAGTGTTTGTTTTAGTTGGGCTCTTGACCCTTTTATGTCTTTAAAATAATTTGCATTTGAGCAATTTCAAGTGTTTCACAACAAACATTTGTTCATTGCTGGACAAGGTTCGAGGTGCAAGTCAGATTTAATTTTCTGCTTAAAAGCCATTTCAAATGAACATCACAAAGAGGGCTCTTTCTCTTTGGTTTCTTGACTCAGATTCAGTTATTACAAAATTGCAAAAATAATAATAAAATAAATTCCATTAAACAAATGCCACTGTAATGCTTCAGTGTTAAAAATGAGCAACTATCACCGCTCAGGCTTATACATGAAAACATAGCATACAATCCTCAACAGAGTTGACAATAATTATTTATACTGCAGTGCATGATGGGAGTTTTGTCCTATGGCGATACTCAGCATGCATTGCAGCATGAAGCGTTTTTTTTTATCACCATTGTTGAGATTCATATGCTGATTCTTGATGTCTGTGTGTGTCTAAGTGATGTAGTTCAAAGTTTTTATGCACTACATGGTTTTAAAATTATTCAATACATTTGTTTGCTGCAACACTCTTCTCATGCTGTAGATTCACAGGGTTGCTAATGCAAAACCAAAATGTATAAATGACAAAACATATGAGTGATAACTATATTCTCATATAAAAGCAGCTAACATCTGCTTACTGTAAAGCACTGACTTCACTGTTTTACAACAACATATGTATTGTTGCAAAAATCAAGGGTCAAGAGCGCAACTAAAGCAAACACTGATCTATATGACGGTGGTGTAGTTTTTTCTTTTCTTTTTCTTGACCAATAAAACAACATCTAAACCTCTGTTAATTCTCAGTAAGTACTTCTGTAGATGTGTGAAAATAAAGTTAATCAGGTTAGTAATAAGTGAAGCTGGTAATGCTGTTTGTGGAATTGTTTAATCAGATCTTCAGATATTTAACAATTTTTATCTTCAGTTGATTTCATCTAAGGCTGTGACTGAAGTCAGTTGTAGTTGTTGTGTTTCTCTTTTCTTCAGTGATTTTTGTTAACAGCAGGTGTTCATCACTAATGCTCAATCATTACTTAATTAATTGCTTAATTAACTTTAACTCTGCTTCAGTGTTACTTTAACACTATTTAGAGAGGAACCATCTGAGCAGAGTTGATTTAACTTTGGGGATTTTGCTGTGCACCCAAAAATGATAATTATCCCAAGATTTAATCACCCTCAAGCCATCCTAGGGGTTGGGGCTACTGTATCTTAAACATTTTTATTTCATTATTCATTTAATTATTTATATCGTTGTAGTATTGGATGAGTGACCACCAGACTCTCTCTCTTATACACACACACAATCCATCCCTTTATATAAGCTATCTAAAATGGTGCCTTTGGAGGGCACTGAAGTGTTTAATCATATCAACATATATTTTTAATAAAAATAACTCTATAAATGAGTTCCAAATTATACTCCCCAGATAGCAACTTTGTGCCAGCCCAAATCCGGCCCACATCTGCCACGCGTGGTATGATGATCTTGGCCACATGTGGCGTGGAATGATGGCACTTGGACCACAGCAATGCCACATGTCAGCCAAGAGCAAAGAAATAAACCAGAACTGGAACTTATCTGAGCCACAAAATTATAAAATTTATGTGTTATTTTATGTATTATTTATAGAATCATCTAAGCATTGAGAAGCCTAGCAGAATCACTAAAGGAAAGAAGAGAACAGAAAAAAAAGACAGAAACACAAGAGCTACAGCTGACTTCAGCTACAGCCTTAGATGAAATCAACTCAAGATATGACATTTAATCTCTCCAGATCTCAGCAGAGGTGGATTAAACAACTCCACAAACCGCATTACAGCTTCACATGTTACTAACCAGATTGACTTCATCTCTGTCATTCATCTACAGAAGTTCTTATTAAGAATTAACAGAAGTTTAATGCTCATGTTTGTTTTATTTGAAATCACCATAATAGTGATTGGTGATTCCATTAGTTGGGCTCGTAACTCTTATGTCTGTAAACACATTTGCAGAAACAATTAAATCTTAAAAAAGATCAGATGATGATTTTATGATCATTGCAAAATAGCATAATTTGCTGATGTCACTTGAATGTAATAAATGCGTTGTGCCCTTAATGTACTCAAATTACATAAAGAAGACATAAAATCACAGTGCACAAAATAAAAAAAAAAACACGAGCAGAAAATAATAAATTACAATGACATACACAGATATGAGCAATCAGCATATGAATCTCAACAATGGTGACAACAAAATATTCAATCAGATCAACTCTGGACATCACAAAAAGCTACTAAAAGACAGAACAAAAACCACAGCAAAAAAACAAGCAAATAGTTAGAATTAAAGAAAATAATAGGACAATTCAGCTGCATAATTTATTCGTGCTGTGATGCGTGCTGGGAGTTTTGTATTATTGTTCCCAGCATGCATTGCGGCATGACACTTTTGATTGTCACCATTGTTAAGATTCATGTGCTGATTCTTGATGTCTTTGTGTGTCATCTTGAACTAAATTTGTTTTTAAATTATCTATCAATGGGGTAGGAAAAATAATGTCATTTCTGTTTCTAACATGTGAAAAAGCATGTGTTCTTGGAATGCATTAGATGATTTTTCAAATCTTTACTGATTTTTAAAACAGTGGAAGACTACAGATATAACTATAGTTTCAACCGTTTTTTAGCATTATAATCTTCTGAATGCGTACGCTAGATGATTCAGCTGGACCATGAGATCACACACCTGTTGATTGTGTCAGTTTCACAGTAACACAAGATCTTGCAGAAACTCGCAAAATCAAACGTGACTTGAGAAGAAAAACAAATAGAGGACAATCGGCGTTGTCAGCAGGCTCAGCTCCGTTTTCGATCGGGAGCAGTTAAATAATCGTAATGACACCATACAATAGAGGATTTTTTGGACAAAAAAATTTGTTCGCGACAAGCTTTGAATTGGGCCACAACCCCCCTGAGTGCTTTGTAAAAGAATGGGAATGTTTGTTTTTTTTACAAAGTGACATCGGCAACAACTTGATGATGAAGAGGTTGTCATCATCTAGTGGTCTAATCTTACACAGTGTTTTTTTATCATGTAGATGTATTGCAGTAAACTTCAACTTAATAGAATGCACTGCAGAATGAAGCATGTCACCATTGTTGAGATTTGTATTTCTATGAGGGTCTATGTTTGGAAAGACGTTTGAGAAGCCCTGCAGTGGTCAACCTGAAGCTTTCACCTGCACACCCACTGAAGCTAAGAAGGGTTGAGCCCAGTCTATATCTGGATGGGAGACCTCCTGGTAGACTGAGTAGCTGCAGGAAGAGGTGTTAGAGAGGCAAGCAGGTCTGATCAGCCTGTGGCCTGAGTGGGTCCTAATACCCCAGTACAGTCGCAATAAGCTGTACTGTATAAAGGGTGTAACTCTGGTGTAAAATAGTCCATACATGACATTACATACTGCCCAATGCCCCAGTACAGTTGCCATAAACTGTACTGAATAAAGGGTTAAAATAAACCCCAGAAAATAAGGGGTGTAACCCTGGGGCAAAAATAATCCCTACATGCAATGCAGGTAGTAAGTTAGCTTCACATCACAAAACCGACGTTCATTGAGATCTCGAAAAAACAAAACAAAACAAAAAAAAAACACCGTCATTGAGATCTTGCAAAGGAACGAAACTGACAGCTTTTGAGATCTCCTAAAGGAACAAAACTGACCATCATTGAAATCTCGTAATGAAACAAAACCGTCCGTCATTGAAATCTCATAATGGAGCAAAGCTGAACATCATTGAGATCTCATAACCGAACAAAACCAACTGTTATTAAAATCTCGTAAAAGAACAAAACATACTGAATTGAGATCTTGTAACTGAACAAAACTGACTGACAATGAAAACTGACTGTCATTGAAATCTCGTAAAGAAACAAAACTGATCGTCAATGAGATCTCGTAACTGAATAAAACCAACCGTCATTGAAATCATGTAATGGAAAAAACGGCCATTATTTAAACTTTGTTTAGGAACAAAATCGACTGTCATTGAAATCTAAGAATGGAACAAAACCGACTGTCAGTGAAATCTCATAACGGAACAAAACCAACCATCACTGAGATCTCATAACGAAACGAAACCGACAAGACTGACAGTCATTGAGATCTCGTAAAGGAACAAAACTAATCATCATTGAAATCATAAAGAAACAAAACAGACTGTCTTTGAAATCTTGTAAAAGAACAAAGAAACAAAACTGACCATCAGTGAAATTAAAATCTCGTAATGGAACAAAACTGACACTGAAAACCGACTGTCATTGAAATCTCATCACAAAACAAAACCAACAGTTTAAATAGTTTCAAACTCGACTGTCATTGAAATCTCATAACTGAATAAAACTGACCATCATTGAGATCTCTTAATGGAACAAAACCGACAGTCATTGAGATCTCACAACTGAACAAAATTGACCATCATTGAGATCTCGAAACTAAACAAAATCGACCATTATAGAAATCTCGTAAAAGAACAAAGCATACTTTACTGAGATCTCGTAACTGAACAAAACTGACTGACGATGAAAACCGATTGTCATTAAAATCTCGTTAGGGAACAAAACCGAATGACATTGAAATTTCGTAATAGAAAAAATTGGTCGTTATTGAAATCTCATAGAGGAACAAAACCGACTGTCATTTAAATCTCATAACACAGCAAAACCAAATAAAACCGACCGTCATTGAAATCTTGTAATGGAACAATTGTCATTAACCAACTGTCATTAAACTCTCATAAAATAACAAAACATACTGTATTGAGGTCTTGTATCTGAACAAAACTGACTGACAATGAAAACCAACTGTCATTGAAATCTTGTAAAGGAACAAAACTGACCGTCATTGAGATTTCGTAACCGAACAAAACCGGCCATCACAAAGCAAAACCAATTGTTTGAATCATTTCAAACTCGACTGTCATTGAAATCTCATAATGGAATAAAACTCATAACGAAACAAAACTGACTGTCTTTGAAATCTTGTAACAGAAGAAAACCGACCGTCATTGAAAACTGTCAGTCTTTGAAATCTCGTAACCGAACAAAACCGACCATCACTGAAATCTTGTACAGGAACAAAAACGATCATCGTTGAAATCTTGTAAAGGAACGAAACCAACTGTCATTGAGATCTCGCAAAGAAAACAAAACCAAGCGTCATTGAAATCTCGTAATGAAACAAAACTGACAGTCGTTGAGGTCTCATAAATGTATGAAACTGACTGCTATTGAAATCTCCTAATAAAACTCATAACAAAACAAAACCGTCTTTGAAATCTCGTAACCGAACAAAACCGACTGTCACTGAAATCTCATAACGAAACAAAACCGACTGTCTTTGAAATCCTGTAATGGAACAAAACTGACACTGAAAACTGACCATCATTGAAATCTCGTAGCAAAAAGAAACCGAACAAAACTGACCATCATCAAAATTATATAATGGAACAAAACCAATCATAAGATTAAAAACAAAAAACAACAAGTATTTGAAGTTGACACACAAAGACATCAAGAATCAGCACATGAATCTCAACAAAGGTGACAATCAAAAGTGTCATGCCGCAATGCATGCTGGGAACAATATTACAAAACTCCCAGCATGCATCACAGCATGAATAAATTATGCAGCTGAATTGTCCTATTATTTTCTTTAATTTTAATTATTTGCCTATAGTTTTTGCTGTGTTTTTTGTTCTGTCTTTTAGTAGTTTTTTGTGATGTACAGAGTTGATCTGATTGAATATTTTGTTGCCACCATTGTTGAGATTCATGTGCTGATTGCTCATATCTGTGTTTGTCATTGTAGCTCCATGGCTTTTTAAGGTTTCTTTAGTTTTAATTGTTGTAGACTTATCCTTCTTGTGATCTTATAATATATACAATTAGGGTAGTTTGAGGGTGAATAAATCATGGGATAATTTAATCTTTTGGGTAACAATCTTTTAAATCCGTTCTGTAGACTTCCCCCATAATCAGTACTGAAAAGACTGCACATTTGCAGATTTTGCAAGGCTCTATATGTATGAGTCACTTTAAAACAATACATACCTCCAGGAGTTTGTCTCATGGTTGTAAGCTTCCATTGTTTTAAGGTCACTAACACCATCAGATCCTCCGATAGCCAATAGAAAGCCATTAAACAGCACTAAAGACACCTGTGCATACACACAAAGGCCATGATTAAACCACTTCAGAATAATTTCAAAATAGCCAAGATGTTCTTTGTTTAGGTTTGGTATAACAAGAGGGTAGATATATGATGACAGAATTTTTTGGTGAACTATTCTTTCAGTAGAAGACTACTCGAACCTGAAATCTCTTGTTGTTCATAGCCCTGACTGGGCTCCATCGGAGAGTGTCTGGGTCGTATTTCTCCACGGTGCTCAATGACAGACCAAGTTCATCTCGTCCTCCGGCCACATACAGACAGCCAAGAAACACGGCACATCCTGAAGCTTCCCTCGGGGTGGACATGGTGGGGCAGAGACACCAGCTTCCCTCAAACGGATCAAAAAGCTCCACTAGTTCAGAAGGATAATGAGTATTGAAGTTTTTTTTTTTTTTCATTTCAAATTTGCACGTTTGTGTACCTGAATCCAGTGGCATGTCTCCATCTGTTCCTCCCACAACGTAAATTTGACCGTTCAGGACAGCAGCTGATGCAGCTGCCCTGTTCCTCAGCATTGGAGTCAACCTAGACCAGGAGTTCTTCAACGGGTCATACCTACGATACAGAGAGCTATGTGTTTGTCTAAAGAAAACCTTCATATCTCCAGAATTATGTTTCTCTGTGATGTACGTGTATGTGTCATTGTGTGTAGACCTTTCTACTGTGTTAATGCAGGTCATTCCATCAAAACCCCCGAGTGTAATGAGACATCCCTCCATCTCTACAACACAAACCCTTGACCGTGGCGAGGAGAGCGAGGGCACGTCCACACACCAGGTATTACGCTCAGGATCATACCTAACACACAAACACATTCACTCAGGCATCATAGACATGCTCCTGTTTTTAGACATTCCAGGATTAAACTATTGTCCAAATTCTAAGGCAGCGCTGCTTGTCCCCTTTTTGGAAAATGCAATCACAAAATGCATTGAGTCAACACATCAATATAAAATGGCAGACAAAGACAGAGAAATGAGAATTATAAATGACTATCCTTAAATTAATTCAATTCTGAGAAATTTGATCCCAAAAATATTTAATATAATTAAAAATTGACTATTTTAGCCAATATTTGTGTACCATGTGTTTTTTAGATTTACTTAAGCTTTACCAAAGACTTTATATATAGAAAGACGGTGCACTCGTATTATTATGAATGGGAGAAAGTGCAACACGCAATATGGTGGAATAAGTCCCGCCTTCTAAATAAGAGCCAATCGCCGATTGGTAAAGTCATCGTGTCACTGCAGCGGCCGTTAGAAGTTCTGGTTTCTATAAAAACAGTCAGACGCGCGCCTCCGAAATGAGACACAAGAGACGCGTGTTTAGGACTGCGCATTTGCATTAGCTTGATCCAGCCTGAAAAATGCAGTTTTTTGTCATGATTCAAGAGTTTAGAAACAAAATTTATGAGAACCCCGCTAGAAATTTTACGTTCCCAGAACATTCTCAGAAAGTCCTCATTGGTGTTAAGGACGTTGCCTAGTAACGTTCCCAGTACGTTCAGAGACGGTCACGATGTGGAGTTCTTTTAAGGTTTGGGGGACGTTATTTGGCTGACCTTCACAGAACATTCAGGACGTTCTCTGAACGTTTAGGGAACCATATTTAATTTGGAAATGTTCTCAGAACATCCCCGCTGCCCTTGTCAAAAAATTGAACTGAAAATTACAGCTAAATTGACTTACAAAAGTGGCTGTTAAAACAAAAACTTTTCTTAAATGTCTTACAAAAAAACAAAAAAGCTCTTTACAGGTATTTCCTGGATTATTATTAGAAAACCCTTTCTTTAAAAAGCAAATCTCTTGCAGTAAGTTACTAGCTGACAAAAGCACATACTAATATAACTGCTGTATCGCTGCATCAGCAACTACAGTTACTGCAGCCTTTAAATAAATCAACATGCAGTAGAACATCAGTGTTTCTGGCTCATCACTGACTGAAGCACAGGCTCTACTCTTCTGCACAATGGTAACCTCACAAAACTCAGATAACAGAAACAGAACATTAAACACTAACAGATCTCTTTAGATCTCTGCATCTTCACTTATTATAAACCACTCTGACTTTATTTCTTTCATAGAAATCTTCTTAATGAGGTGTTGATGTTTTATCAAAATTTATAAATGTCGCCATTACGGAGGTAAGCACTTGTTTTAGTTAGGCTAATGACCCTCGATGTTTTAACTTAACTTTTTCTCCAATTGTTGTAGCTGTGTGTTTCTAAAGCACATTTGTTACAAAAAAATTTCATCATACAGTGGCTTTAATCACTGATTTTCATGTTTTTGTAGTCTTACTGTAATGCATAAAATTCTGTCCTGCTTTGATATTTTGAAAGTTTTATCATTGTGCAAAAATTATTCAAACAAGGTCATGTCGACTCACACAGACATCAAGATTCAGCGTATGAACCTCAACAATGGTGACAAAATTTTCAGATAAACAGATCAACTGAGCATCACAAAACAAGCTACTAAAGTCACAAAAAAGATTTTTGTTTGTCACCACTGTTGAGGTTCATACGCTGATTCATGATGTCTGTGTGAGTCTAAAAAAAAAATCTCAAAAGTCTGTCAGCATAATTATAAAAAAAAAATAAACAAATTCATAGTTAATCATCTGGAGAAGAACTTGTATGATAATTGAAACACCATCACAAAACAAACTAATGTTAAAACGTCAAGAATCAAGAGCCCATCTAAAGCAAACGCTCACCTCCATAACGGTGACTTCAAACTTGATTATTTTCTATAAAACACCCACGTAGAAGGCGACGTTCTCGTGACCTTGTGCAGCGTTGCCTAAAAGTTCTCTAAAGGGGATGAAAATTCTGAACCTTTACAGAACATAAGGGACATTCCTAAAACGTCCTCTTTTGGTAATGAAAGTGCTGCAGTTCAAAGTTCCTTATATGACTTTAGGGGGACATTCGAATTTGGTTAATTTTATGGTCACGTAAGAACGTTACAAAGAGGACATTTGGGACATTAACAGAACGTTCCTACACGGTCCTCTGTTGGTCATTTAATAACGTTCTCGCTATGAGTTTAGGGGGACGTTCTATTTTGGTTATTTTATGGTCGCGCGAGAACGTTACAAAGAGGATATTTGGGAAGTTAACAGAATGTCCTATAGTAATAGTCCCCTAAACATTCCCAGAACGTCCTGAATGTTCCACTCATATCGGGAACGTTATTAAACGACTAACAGAGGACCGTGTGGGAACGTTCTGTTAATGTCCCAAATATCCTCTTTGTAACGTTCTTTTTTGACCATAAAATAACCAAAATGGAACATCCCCCTAAAGTCATATAAGGAACCTTGAACTGCAGCACTTTCATTACCAAAAGAGGACGTTTTAGGAACGTCCCGAATGTTCTGTAAAAGTTCAGAATCTTCGTCACCTTTAGAGAACTTTTAGGGAACGCTGCGCAAGGTCCTGAGAACGTTGCCTTCTATGTGGGAAAGTTGTTGTCAGATTTCATTGGTGATTTAAAATATGAAATTTAATCGAAAGCTTGGTGGAAGAATTTAATGTTTCCCCATTGAAAGAGATAGGAGCTGCACTTACATGCCCGAGGGGTGTTTCAAAGATGGCCGCAGAGTGAAATGACTTGTCTTAAAAGGACTTTGTCTTTACTTAACTTAATCATTAGAGCATAATAAACTAATTTTTGCTTTCTTTACATAAAATGCAATCCCAGAATGCATTACCACAGTAAAAAAAAAAAAAAAAAACAAGATAGTGGAAAAATTTATATAATATATGCTTATAAAATTAATAATTTAATATTGAAAAGTATTTATAAAAATGGCTTAATGTTACTAAAAATGAAATTACATTAGTAAGAGTAGCCTACCGGAAGATTAATTTAGCAACAAGTTAATCCTAAACTTTATTGAAATCACCTGTGAGTCGAATCTCATGCACATCACAAGTTTTAGTTCTAAACTGATGTAAACACCCACCTCTCCACGCTGCTCAAACAGGTGACATCATCAGACCCGCCCACAGTATAGATGATCCCGCCTAGAGCACACACCCCTGTGTCACCACGCTGATGGTGCATGGGAGCAGTCATCTTCCACTCATTATACTGGGGGCAGAACTGCTCAACTGGACAGGACGGGTCATCTTTACTCCAACCTCCAACTAAACACAAACAAACATTTAAAAACATGTAGAGAAACAACTGAGATTTCATTTGTGATTTTATACTATAAATACACTGTTTACATTTATAGTTCTTACCCAGCTAACAGAAACTTCAACATTTACAGTAAAAAAAAAAAAAAAAACTTGCCCGCTATTAAAACAGACATGATGATCTGATTTATCAACGCAGAAATGGCTTCTGAAAACATTCAAATGCTGATAAATAAGTGTTTCTACAATAGTCAGGGGTCAAGAGCTCAACTAAAGCAACCACCAACCTCCATGATGGTGACCTCAAACGAAACATCTAAACTTCTGTAGACGTGTGACAGAAATACAGTCAGTCTGGTTAGTAATAAGTGAAGCTGGTAATGCTGTTTGTGGAGTTGTTTAATCAGATCTTCAGAGATTTAATGTCTTTTATCTTCAGTTCATCTAAGGCTGTGGCTGAAGAAAGTTGTAGTTTGTGTTCTTATTTCTCTTTCTTTCAGTGTTTGTTCACAGCAGGTGTTTGAATGATTGAAAGAATGTTTCAGGAACATCATACTAACCTTTAAATAACATTCTACTAACATTAAGGAAACTGAACATTTTCATGTTCTTGGAATGTTACAAATCAACGTTCCTAGAATGTTGAATTTTAAATCAAAATTAAGTTGAAAGAACGTTTGAGGAACATTATACCTTATAAAAACGTTCCTCTAACGTCAAGAAAACTGGACGTTTTTAATCTTCCCAGAACCAACACTGAATATTTAGAGAACGTTCTTATAACAAAATTCTGTTAGCTGGGTACTGGCAGCTGACCAAACTTCCTAAAATGTTTAGGCAGGTGTAGAAAAGTCTGAAAGTCATTGACAGACAAAGAGACTGACAGAAATACTAACCAACATATATCACGTCAGAGGGTTTGTCTTTGGACGACACTTTATTCCTCTTTGAGCTGGTGTTGCTATAGCAATGACCCTTGGTGCTGTGCGGGTTGATATTATTTTTGATGACCAAGAGGTCCTCATCCTCCTTAAAGTGACTGCTGAACATACACACACATAAAAAAAAAAGAAATTCTGAAAATGCATTTCAGACAACACATATGCAAACTCATCACACTTGAAACACAGCGGGCAAACAACAAAACACCCATCTGCTCTGCTGTGAACATGCTGTACAGTAGATCACAACACTGATGGAGCAGATCGCTGCTGTGTCTCTCACTGAATGACACTCAAATCTTGCAGTCTGCTGAGGAGATGTGTGTTGATAAGGCTTATAAGCTTTATAAAAAATAAGGGGACAAATCCCTCTGACTTACATATGATCAAGGGACCTGAGCCAAATTAATATCCGAGAAACTTGAGTGTGGACTCTTTTGACTTGGGCCGCCAACATGTGCCCGTTCACTACATCACTGGTCTCACCTGTTATAAAATATGGCAATGACTGTGTCTAACCTACATATCCAATGTGATCGCCTACAAACCACCCCACACTTTGATTTTGCATCTCCACTGCTTCGTGAATCTTCAAAACTTTGAAACTAAATCTGAAAAACATCAAACTGAAAAGTCACGTGATTTCACTAAACAAGTCTCGTTATGTCATAATTATTTAAATTTAAGAGGCTTGGTTATCATTCACAGTACATGAAAGGTTGCCATCCTGTTCCGGATGGTATTGTTACTGTGTGTGCATATGTCATCTCTTGAGATTGTTCAAGACTGTTTGAAAGCTATATCTAAGCACTATTGTTAATCTTTTTTTACAATTAAAAATATAATTTTAATCTCATTTGTAGGCTCTAATAAAAAAGTATTGTAGTTAATTGTCTAATATTGGCCTGATTTGCCAAGCCCTCCATACAACACACAAAAATAAGCACTACACATTAAAGGGGATCTATTATGCAAAATTCACTTTTACATGGTGTTTGGCTATAAATGTGTGTTGGCAGTGTGTGTACACAACCACCCTTTAATGATAAAAATCCAACCACTCTTTTTTTTTAATCCCCATAAAGCATAAGCATTGTCTCTGAACAAGCCGTTTGCAGGTTCCTGGCAATGTGACGTCACATTAGCCACAGGCCCCGCCCACGAATGTTGACAGACACTGCCGTTTTAACATAGAACCACCCTGAGCGAGTTCACAGCGAGTTGTACACAGTCCGCCATTGCATTGACGAGAATGTCTCCCAAGTGTTTTAGGTGTTCTGTAGCTGGATGGATGAATCCACATAGCTCTCTCCATTTACTCCCTAAATCTGAGCCGCTGAAGACGAGGTGGTTTAATTTTGTTTTCGAAGAAGCTAAAAATTTGTTACTCAAGGATAGATTAGTACAAACTGTTTGTGATCCAGCTTACAGCCTCCAGAGTGAAACTGGTTACGGCAGTAATGAAGGTGAGAGCACTTTATTACAGTTCATCGGAGTTGATTTACGGATATAAAGTTTACCAATTTATTAAGCACCACCTGAAAATTTGTTTACTTTTAGTTGTAGCGAGTGTTTCTGTGTTCTTCGCTGTGTATGTTGATGATAATGCAAGGGAGAGTTTATGAATAATATTTTAATGTACACTTGTTTTATTAAGCTCTTACAGTGATTTTCTAGAGTTAAAACAGACGCTTCATACAATAAACAATAAATGTTATAAAACTCATCGGTAAACAGGCTTGTACTAATATAGTGGATAAAATCAAGAAGACAATATAAGTTATAACCATAATTAAACTAAACTATACCTGTTCTATCTCCATGCAGCATATATTCACAGTTTCTGACATTATAGTGCGTCCTGACTGACTCCTGACACCAGAGAATCAGCTCTTGAAGCTCCACCCTCTTAGGCCGAGCACAGCAGCTCATTTGCATTTAAAGGGCACACACTGAAACGGCACGTTTTTGCTCACACCCAAAAAGTGGCATTTTTAAGATGCTATAAAAAATTATCTGTGGGGTATTTTGAGCTAAAACTTCACATACACACTCTGGGGACATCAGAGACTTATTTTACGTCTTGTAAAAGGGGGCATAATAGGCCCCTTTTAAAGATGCAGTCCGTAAGTTTTGCCTCTTTGTTGCCATCTCTGTTTGAAACCTGCAATTGCAGTTATTTGCGGCATAATCATCTTTGCATGGGTTGTGCATCGGCACGGCTCCTCAGCGCGGATGAATTTAATGTTTGCTGTCAGTCACCACATCGGTGTGGATACTGTACTTCAGAATCACTGATTGTAGTTTTGGAAGTTTGACTGAAATAAGAATTTTTTTTACCAGAACATCTGATTACTGATTATTGTCATTTGGACCTTTCTGGATTACATTCCGCCATCAAAATGATAAGTTTAATTAGCAGCAGCATCCTCACATATAGCCTACTAGCTGGGACTCATTCTTTCTGTTTACAGGCGTGATGTAATGACGCGAAGACGAACGGCTGCATGCTCGAGTTTCCCGCGGAAACCCACCAGTACAGATTTTATTATAAAACATCATTATAAGCTTACAGTTGTGAATCGGGCTAAGGTAAGGAGATAGTTTTGAGCACTGGCTGGTTATGTACTTGCTCAAAAATTGATTTTTAACCAAAAAAAGTTACAGACTGCAGCTTTAATAAAAGAATACATTATATTACAGACAAATTGCAGATTTAGTGAAATTTGATGACTTGTAGATTGCATTTAATGCATTACACTTTCAAGAAATTGACCACCATGTGATGCACTCTACATATGGATTTATGCCATTATGACCTTTTTGAAACTTCTAAGTTTTGATTAACCTGGACTGTCAATGGAGAGACAGAAACCTGTCAGGTTTCATTAAAAATATCTTAATTTGAGTTTCGAAGATTAAGCAAAGTCTTGCGGTTTTGGAGCGACATGACGGTGAATAAATGATGACAGAATTTTCCATTTTGGGTGAACTATACTTTCAAGTTTTGCGTGGGCAAACACTTTTCACTTTTTTCTTTTTCAATAAAAAGTAGAATTTCATACACAACCATGTCTGGTCCAGTCTGTATTTCTCAATGAGAACAGACCTTTACTGATCAATCCTTTTTGATACACAAACTCAGTTGTGAGTCACGCATGTGGGTGTAAGTCGAACGCCCTTAACTCTGTCTGCTTTCAGTGCTCATGCTTTTCTGATATTCTGCTCTCTCTCTCTCTTTCTTTCCAGCAGCGCTCATTCTTTTGAGACATAGTTTACAGTGCTATGTTAGGTAAGTGCAGTGCTGCAGCATGACAACAGCTCAGAGGATGGGGGTTGTGTGTGTCAGGGGTCAAGGGTGGGCGGCGCCTGTCGCCACAATAAAATATATTACCTCTTGTCGACAAACATAGCATCACATCAGACATGTCTGCAATGTGCACAAAATTCTTCACACACACACACACACAAAGTGACAAGAGGAAATAATTGCACTGACAATCAAAGCACAATCAAGCCATGACAACTAGACACTCCTGTAACCCTGAGAACCAATTGCACTGTCATTTAACTTAATACCATGAAACCCTGAGTGCTAAACCGGTCACCAATTCACCATGCTGTTTTTCCCCATGCCGATAAAGCAATCATCACCCTGGCAACCAGTTTTGTTACCATGACAACCCAGAGCTCAAATGCTTTCATAACCAGTCATCATGGGTTTCTGGCAGATATCACACTCAACCCATGACTTTTAAATAATTATCAGAGACAAAGACTGACAGAGAAATGGGAATGCCCTATATGTGTGATTGAATAAATTCTGCTGGAACTAGTGATAAAATCTCTCAATCTTGTTGCCTGGAAGTGACAGAGATGAAACACTTATCACTACATATCTTATGAGAAAAACACAGTATAACTAAATATTATTTATTTATCTTCTGCTACAATTCATGTCTTGTTTCCCCTGCTTTGTGTTTAAGGGCTTTTATTTTGATATGTATTTTCTGTTGTTCTGCTGCTTCCTATGTTTAGTTCCTTGCCTTTCCATTGCTGCCTTGTTTGTTTCCATAGTTACCCTTGTTTGTTGCCATAGCGATTCATTACCTTCACCTGTGCCTTGTTTAGCCTCTTGTTATCCATGTGTTTCAGCAGTCTGTTGTCTTCTTTACATCCCCTTTGTAAAGCTGTCATTATTCCTGTTTGGTTTTATGTTTCCTTTATGAATTACTGGCATTTTCTTTGCTGTTTTGGATCTTTTTTGTTTTTTTCAATAAAACTGCTGCACTTCGTCTCTCTTCGTCCCTGCTGCACTTTAACATCTACAATCTACTGATTTTTTAACATTATGAACATCAAGAAACTGCCATTTGTGTCTAAAAATATCTACTAACTTTCTTAACTAGCAAACATCATGGCATCACATTATTTACAGCAGGGCTGTAACCATCATAGACATTGAGGGGGCCAAGTTCCCCCCAATATTTTATATTATTGATGCTGCTCTGCTGTATTCCATTATGCACGATCTGTTTGTGGTTAGGATGATTAAAAAAAAAAAAAAAAATGTTTTGAAAGTCTCAGCGGTCTAACTGTCAGAATGAGTGAGCTGGCCAATCAAATCAAAGAAGGCGGGGCTTACTGTTCACAGAAGACGAGTGTGAATTCCAATGTGACGCTTTCGTTTTAGCGGCGAAAGAGTACGTGGCCAGTAAGTAGCTAAACATTTAATATTTGACGACTGTTTTATGATTGAAATATTCAGCGACCGACAGTAATATCCAGTGATGCAAACTACTCAACACTGTTATAAAATTTCACCATTTTGAATTGAAAACATGCTGTTTGATTAATATGATTAATGTAATTAATAACTAAATGTGATGAGACAAGACAATGACATATTAGACGTGCAAATAAGAGTGCATATATTTGTTAAAAATATTATTTGCAAATAGTTTAAATTGATTATTTAATAATTACATAGACCTGGAACTTTTACCGTTCTTTATTTCTTTTAATTATTTAATTCCTTTTAATAAAAAAAAAAAAAAAAAAAAAATACACAATTGCAAAAAAATCATAGTCCCCTCCCAATTTTCAAGACAATGTTATGGCCTTGATTTACAGTCAGTATTATTGTGCTTTGTACCATGATTTTTCCTTATCTTTTGGTTAAAACATATAAAGTGAGTAACATAGTAACCATAACAGAGTTACTATTTTGCTTGAAGAGGGTAAACGTAAAGAAAAAGTAGATAAAGACTGTAAGAGAAATTAACCTGTCTGTACCATGTGGTCAAAAAATATGCATGATGTCAGAAAGTGCGAGTGAGAATGACCCATTCTGTACCTTCATAAACTGATTAATAATATCAGGAGGATTTTGAGCAAAAATTGTGGTTGTTTAATTTAAACCACAAAACTTGTATGTAATGTAAAATGAGACTGAAGTTATATGTTTTACACTATTCATTAGTTTTTGTCATTAGAATCTTTAAAAGAAAACTCATATACATGTGTCTTTCCATCATTAATGTGTTTATAAATGTACTCACTTCTCTGATGTCATGATGGTGTTGCTCTTTTCCTGGTGTCAAACTGTGTGTCATTGATTCTCTTTCTTTATTCTCTCTCCCTCTTGTTCTCTGCAGTACATCATGTACGAGACAGAGCCTCACTCATCTTGAGTGAAGACAGTGTAAAAGGTTTATTTGTGTGTGTGACTGACAGAGAGACTGTATGTGTGATATGTAGGTATGCAGGTTAGTGCTGACAATGAATGATGCTCAACATGTAAATGTGATCTTAGAGGAGAGAAAATAGCTCTTCTGACATGTGAATCATCACACACGTGTCTTTCACTCTTACAGAAGGCAAATGTTCAGCCTAGGAACAAGCCAGTCTTCACACAACCATAACTCACTGTCACTGAAATAAATTTGATGTAGGAACAATTTTCACTCAGAAATTGCTAGTGAATTTCCCAAACAATTACAAAGAAGGAGCGAGTAATACGTTGAATTAATCGTGACATTTTGAAATGCAAAGACTGAAATAGTACATTCTCCTGTGATCTTTTGTTTTATTTAGGAAAATCATTTTTACACAGTGTTCTGGAACACTTGATTCTGATTGGTCAGTCACAGTCAAACCGGCACCATTGATTGAATTGTTGTCCCTGGCAAATGATTTTATAGTATAGCATACTAGCTTATACTAAGGCTAACATATTCATACTAAAAGCCAAAAAACTTCCATTTTGATTTCATGTGGACTTTAATATATACAATTTTTAAAAAATGTGTAAGTAAATGGAGAAATTAACATGAACAAAGATTAATAAATGCTGAAGAAGTATTGTTGTTGTTAGTTCATGTTAACTAATGTAGTTAAATCATGACACAAACAAAACTTTTTTTCTTCCATAGTGCAAGGGTTTGTGGGTAATAAACATGAAAGCATCTTTTTAGAAAATCCATATGTACAATCTGGGCACAATCCTTGGTTTAATGTTTTCACTATACTATGATTTGGGACACACTAATCCTAAAGCGTGCCAACTATATAGTCCCAGTTATGTAAATGTAACGTAATTGCAATTTGCAATTCCTACAAAACATTCTGTTAGATCAGAACAGTAGCTTTGAGTGATACGGGTTGAGAAAAATATAAGCAGCCTGGGAACAGGCTTGAGTAATGTATCCTGACATCATCCATTATTACTGTAGGTGAAGCTGGACATCTTTGCCCAGTGGAGACGGAGCTGTGTTATGTTACCATTACCTGCCTGGTGTCAGTTTACTGTAGAAACAAAGTCCAGGTGAGCAGCACGCACATAGCTCATGGGACAGAAAACTGAAGAGAAATTTTGATTTAGAAGAGAGAGAGAAAGAAAGACACCCTAAAGGGACATCATGAAGGTAAGTACATATTTGTCCTCAGTTCTTATCATTGTTCCTCTCTGTTGGCCTCTTTGCACAATTCTAGAATATTCTGATCTGTATGTCCAGCATATGTTGTGTTTTGGATACTGTTCCTCGTGTGTTGGTTAACTCTCTGCTTAACTGGGAGATCCAGCCAAACTTCCTTGGTTTTGCAGCATCAGAAACGATTGTTATTAACCTACTAGATTTTTCTTGCCCATGCTGGTTCACCAACTAGACTAGCACAAAACCATTTTCATGCTGCATGGTCTAAGGTGGTCCTTTTAGCAGAGATCAGAGATTTAACTGTATGTGTATTTGATTAAAAACAATCTGATTGTATTAGTGATGGTCATACATTATTAGTTGGAACCAATAAAAAAAGAAAATTGTTTTTGTTAAATAATAAAAAAAAATAATTATTTTTACATTTAAGATCATTAAATTTGTTAATACATATAAATATTTATAACCTGCCTTGATTAAACATAAAAGTGTCACTATAGATAAAAAGCAAAAAAGCCATGAGAAATGTAATGTTGTTAAGCATATTTAAATGACATGTGTTATTATGCATTAACATTGATAACCCCTAAAATATTATAAAAAATAGTATATAATAATATTTAAAAAAATAAATGTACTGAAAAATTCAAAATAAACTGAAACTCAACCATACACTCTAAAAAAAGTTGGGTTGAAAATCGACAACCCAGCCGTTGGGTTAAATGTTTTATTTAACTCAACTATTGTTTAAAAATGACTGTATTGCTTGCTTAAAATGAACCCAAAGTATGTTGGAAATTAACATTTATTAATAAGTTTAGTAAATAATAATTAAACAATAAACATTTATTAAATTGCTAATTAATAAATGTTCACCTTTTGATTATTATTGTTGCCTCTAGTAATTATGTGTCTGATTTTGGGTTCATTTTAAGCCATGCATATAGTAATTTTTAAACAATAGTTAGTTTAAATAAAACTGCCCAGCACATTTAACCCAATCGCTGGGTTTGTCCATTTTCAACCCAACTTGTGTTGTTTTTAACGCAGCATTTTTTAGAGTGTAAGTATACACTAAACAAAACCACCTTGCAACCACCCAAACCATCCTAGCAACACCGTAACAACCATCCAAAACATTCTAGCAACCAAATAACAACAATAAAAAACACCTTAGCAACCCTTGTTTCAAATTAAATCCTTCACCATTTTTTCAGTGCAGTTGTTGCTATAATTTGGTCACAATTGTTGTTCCACTGTCTTTCCTAGATCTGTGTGTTTCGGCTGCAGACTCATCAGTGGTGCTTCCTGTTGTGTAACGTCATCTTGTTTCACGCGCTGCTGTTTGGGGGTGACATAGTCGAAGAGTTTCTCTTGCAGTCTTCTCCTGCCGCCTACACTGACCGCGTTGTCCTCGAGGTCCGGGAGCGTGCGCGCAAACTGGACCTGACTGAGACCAGGGTCAACACCTCGCAGCTCTATCCCATTAACACCGAACCCTGCCTTCATCACCAGGACCTCCTTATCCTCACGGTGGTCCTGAGTTCTCCTGGTAACTTGAGCCAGAGGGAGGCGGTCCGAAACTCCTGGGCCAATCAGACTTCGGTGCACCGTGTTGCCGTGCGGACGTTATTTTTCACAGGCTCCTCTCCTTTAGGGGCGGAGCAAGAGATGATGAGGGAGGAATCGGCACGGTATGGTGACATCGTGCAGTTCGAGGGAGGCGTTTCAAGGGGAGACTGGCAGAGGGGACACTGGGAGCAAGTTAAAATGGCGCTTCGCTGGATCCTACTTTTTTGCCCACAAGCCCGATTTATCGTTCTTTCTGAGGATTCTGTGTATTTAAACCTTCCTGCACTTACAGCATACCTGCTGGGACTAAGAACACATCCGGATGACCTTTACCTGGGCAGGGTCATCCATCGGGCCGCACCTGAGAGAAATCCTGACAAACCGTTTTACTTGCCCTATCAGTTGTATTCTGATAAATACCTTCCAGACTACTGCTCTGGCCCAGCCTTCCTTCTATCTCAAGACGTTGTGAGAAAAGTTTATGTCGCTGCAGAGGACGTATCGCTGCCCCTCCCCTCCGATGTTCTGATTGGCCTGTGTGCAAGACGGGCAGGTGTGGTGGCCACTCACAGCGCTCGATTTTCCGGTGACCGGCACATTCGCTACAACCCCTGCTGCTATGACTTCCTATTCAGCTCGGCAGGAATGGGGGTGGGACTGATGGGCGTGGCTTGGCAGGATTTAGGGGCGGGGAAGGGGAGGGGCTGTGGCATGCTGGAGACATATTATAGCTTGGTTGTGTGCAAAGCAATGACCTACCTTGATAAACTCTCCTTTCTGAATAACGACAACACCCAGGGCTAGAACAGACGGGGAAAGTTTATGTGTGTCTCTTAGATGTATAAATTATTGTAAATATTTAGTTTACCAAATATATAAAACATTTCGCAAAGTATTCAAATTAATCTGTACTATTATTTAGGACTCTAAGAGGCTTTAAAGTCGACATTAAAAAACAAAAGTTTATTCCTTATTACAGAAGGACACACTAATACTAATAAGACTCTAATGATTCATCTGTGTCATACATACAACAGTGTTAGAAGATAAAAAGTGAGAGTGAATTATTTATTGCTTTGGTAACAGAGAATGTAAGGGGTTTCATAAATTATTAAAATAAATTAGCATATTATATATAAATGATACACTCTCTTGTCTCTCTTACTGAATATATTCACAAATAAATGCCAAAGATGAGATAATGTTTCAGTGAATATACATATAAATGTTAGTTTTGTTCATATTTGAATTGTGCATATACTGTCTCATTAGGCATTTAAGAGAGTCTGTTTGGCCCTCTACTGTTAAGATGGGTGAACTGCATTACAATCCTAATAAATAAAACACTGTACACATAACAAATAAGCATCTACGTTTTGGTCACACCATCTATACCAGCTTCAAACAGCCTGCTTGGACCAGCCAGAAACCATGTAAAACCAGATGCCACCAGGTGTCAGCTGGATTTTTTAATAATGAAATTATATAGAAAGATGATTGAGAGAAAAATGTGCAAGACACAAAACAGCCATTTAAGCATTTCAACAGTTTTATTACAAAATGAGCACATACAAAAAGGATAATGTACAAGCTTTGAAATTAAACAAAATGAAAACAAAACCAAACAAAACCAAAAACATTTTAGCAATGCCACTTTTAAATTCATCATTAGTAGTAGTAATAAATAAGGTACAAAAATTCCACCAAAAGAGAATTCTAACATTTTACACAGACTTTTTTTTACTCGACCAGTTACGTACTAGCAGTCACACCAGCAGGAGGCGCTATTGCTTTAATATGAATGATAAATAGTCTATATTCTGCTAGAAAATCCGCTAGTGAAAAAACACCCACAGCACGCGGCACCCCTGTCACTGGCACTTTTAGGACAACATTATTAATGTCTTTTTTTTGTTGTTGGTTTTGTTTTGTTTTTCAAATGCAAGCAGCAGCAAAAAATCAATCCTCTAATATCATTAGTAGAACATCTGCACTAGTCTTTATTTTCTCTATGTAGCTGTATATTTCTATTTAGTCATGTATATATTCAAACCTGAGAAACATGCATTTTAAATCTGTTGTGCTTTATCATACTCTGTTAGTCCTGACCCTGCCATGAGACAGGGAGAAAGAGAAAGAGAGAAAGAGAGAGAGACTGGCAAAATAAACTAAGAAGAAAGAGGTTTCACATGCCCTGGAGACAGTCTGAAAGCACTGACTGTCAATATCAGAGATGAAGATTGAGAATAAAACAGAAATAGGCACATGGAATGAGAGATTGAAAGACTTGGGCTTGTTCCAAATCCTAATAAGCCTCCTACCTAGGTTAGACAACACCACATGCACACTGTCTAGGTGATGGCTGTTATAAAGGATCTAAAATCACATGCATGCTTAATAGGGAATGCAATCCCAAAATGCACTGTGATAATCTCAGTCACAAAAGATGGTGGAGAATGCGGGCACAATCATAAATATAATTCATTTTAGTATGGAAGCTTGTTTCCGCCACTAAATAAAAAAAAAAAAAAAAGTCATTGCAACTTCTCACAATTCTATGTTTTTTTGCGAGTTGCGAGTTGTCACGCAATTCTGACTTTTTTTCCAGAATTACAAGTTTTAAAGTCAGAATTGCAAGATATAAATGTGCAATTCTGACGACTTCTCATACTTGCAAGTTTATATCACGCAATTCCGACTTTACGTGAGTTAAAAAGTCAAGATTGAGATAAAAAGTTGTTTATTTTTTATTTCATAGTGGAAAAAAGCTTCTATATTTTAGTACCCAAATGTACTGATAAAAACAGTTCTATGTAATTAACAATGGACTATTTTAACCAATATTTATGCATCCTATATATTTTTCATGCCTATCGCTTTGTTAGCTTAGCAATATGCTAATATGAAACGCTATTGTGCGTTGTGTATTTGTTGCTGCCCATGTAGTGCGTTTCAAAACAGTCATTTATGAAGTTAGTATGTTGCCTTAGAAGGTAATCACCTATGTAGGGAAGCTCACTAGATTATGAACACACCCTTAGATGTAAACATTAACAATTTAAGACTGTTCAAGAAAAAAAAAAGCATGAGAAGACTGAAAAGAAAGCAAGTAGAGGATGTAAACTTTAACGAGAATAAAAGTGTTAAACACTAGCAAACTATAGACAGATATGAGACGAGAGAGGTAAAGATCATGTAAACATTAACAATGTAAGAAAGACTTACAGAGAGAAAGAGAGAAAGATTGTTGCAAAGGTCGCCAGAGTGGTAAAAAAACGATGCCAGTGAGAGGGTGGCCTTGGAAAACTAAGAGTGCAAACAGGACAGCGAATCAAAACCCATAATACTCCCACTCCGCTGCCGTGTCTGACCAATCAGCAAGCGGAATGTCAGTAAGGTCACAGCACCAAAGGGAGAAACACACACGAACACGACCAACCGCATGCGAAGCATTCCCGCAAACCAACTCAAACATGAGGTAAGAGTTTTAATCATTTTGTGTTATTTCTAAATAAATAAAATATGATTCCATTGCAAAAAATGAAACTATACAAAATTAAATACGCACCCACAATATCTACAGTTAGTAATAAATTATGATTGTTAAATACTTAAGGCATTTCAACGGACATAACCCTGTGTAAACGATCAACACGAGCCATCATCCACCAATCAGCACACAGAACACGGGGGGTGGGGGTGGGGGGGGGGGCACAGGCAAAAACGCAGCTCATTGGCTGAAACAAAGAGTGTTTTTATTTTTTAACTGAAGTGGTTTTTAAAATGGCCCCAAACATGTTGCAATTGTCTTTAAGGTCAAGTTTGAAAAACAATGCATTTAGAAAGTAAGTTGTTAAAATTTTGCTTTAAAAAACAAAACAACTAAAAAGTGTAAGGCCGTGTCCACCAAAGCGTTTTTAGCCAGCTGAAAACGCCTAGCTGTGGGCGCTTAAGAGCGTTTTTTTCAGTTGAAACGTTTTGCTTATGATATCGAATATTTGCGGGAGTGTTTCTAGTATCGTATTTCACAGATAGTTTGTTTCCGCATTGTTTTATATAAAAATGTTGATACAATGTAAAGTATTGCTTTTTAATGATTTTGTTCGGTTGTTGTGCTTGTTGTCATCTGTTGATGTTGTACAAGCAGAATGTGGCGGTTGGTCCCGCCCCTCTTCCACTGTGATTGGACGGTTGGGTAAAGAGCGACAGTGATTTACTTAAAGTTGAACATTCTTAAACTCTCGGCGACTGGTAAAAAACGGCGAGCCCTAAGCACTTGAGCGTGAAAAAGCTCCTAGTTGCGCTCTTGGCGTTTAAAAAAAATGCGGCGCTCCCATTGAAAACAATTGGAAAAGTAAGCCGCTGGAAAAAACTGTTTTTTGGACACACGGCCTAAGGCCAGAAACGTACACATTGCAAGCATGTTTCCCTTTTTTAATGTGCATTTATGCAGTGCTCAAGGTGGCAACGGTGTTCAAACATAAGCACCATTATACCATATGTGCTATTGTTCATGTTGCTAGCTGTAAACATGTCAACAGTTTCGCTAATTTTAACTTGCTCAGCAAGATTCTCTTAAAAAAAACAACAACAAAAAAAAAAAACCTGAAACAGAAAACTAATCATAGCAGAAAACTGTTACAATTGCATATGTTTCAGGCCTTGGTGGGGCAAATACGAATAATTCCTGGTTTGTCCTTCTCAACCCGCTTGTGTGCTGTTGGCGGATGGTCCTCTATCACACGACATTCTACATTGTAGTTCTAGCAATACAGCATAGCATCCAGCATAGCAACCACGAGGGGAAACCTGTCACACAAGAACATGGTTGGACACGCACAAGCCCCGCCCCCCTCCAAACACTGCATGTTTTAAATACCAATAATAAATACAGTAACCATGGCAGCGCAGCACCAGAGTGAGGCCGGGCACTTCAGCTATGCTCACATGTGCTTTTTTCAGTAGGCATTTAGGGTCAAAGGTCATGGCAGGGTCTCTCTCTCTCTCTCGCACACACGCGCACGCTACATGAGTCTGATAATGTTACGGATCGTCACAGCTTAAAGGAGCTAATACACATTCATGCGTTCTCACACATACACACACACACTTCCAGGTGTACCTTGAAACAACAACCCAAGCACAGATGCATGCAACTACTACTGCGCCTATCTACACAAATCCACCAATCACGACATTCTCCGCCTACTTTGCTGTTTTTTTTTGTGTGTGTAAGACAACAGCCCTCCTCCTGCTGTCTCAGAAATGTTTTCGTTGAGCATGTGTTCTTTTTTTGGCTTCTCTACATGCACCGTCGTGCACCGCTAACCCAGTGACCCATGAAAATATTAACACACATACGATACACGCGCACCAAAATGGTGAACAAGCGCACATACGCACACACGCAAGCCAAAGTAGCTCCAGTGTGTAAGACTAAAGCAGTATTGCAGATCAGAAATACAGTGGACACACACACACACACACACTCCAGCAGCTAGATTTGACAGTGTCTTATCCGCTTCATTGTGTATACATTATAATTAGTGTGTAAGTGTGTGTGTGTGTATTGTATGCAAGCTGAGGGTCTTTAGTAAAGTTCATGGCTTAAGGAATTGCACAAATACACACACATGCTACGGACACACACCATTTCCCTACAGACAGAATCACTCCTTGCGACAGACCCTTTAGTAAGTTCTACCAGCATGTGTGTGAGTGTGTGTAGTGTCAGTTATTGTCATTGGCTCAGTAAAGCGTGTGAGTGTGTGTTTAGTGTGTGTTGGATGGCTCATACACGTGTGTAGGTAATATACAGTGTGTGTGTGTGGATGGAAATGTCTGTACAGACATATCTGTGGATGTATAAGAGCGAAAGAGAGCATGTGTGTGTGAGTTATTTGTTAATGCGTGTTTGTTTCAGCTCTCAGGGGTGAGCTGTGTTTGGATGTCCACTCTGCAGATGGGACACTTCCTACTGGTGGCCAACCACTGATCCACACACGCCTGATGGAACAAATGCATACAGGGTAACCGCCTGAAAGAGAGACAGAGAGAGAGATTAGATCACTTATTCTTTATGTTTTTGTAAGTATATAAATGGTTTATTAGGATGAGTAAAGTTAAGCCCAAAATATACTTCGGTTTTTACGCAGTTTTTAGTGACAAACGCACACAACAAAAATACTAAAATTTAAAGGCACAATATGTAACTCTTCACCACTAGAGGTCGCCTGTTCAAAACAAAGTTGTAGCCTGATGACGCCGAGATTGAGTGCGGAATCATGGGAGGTGTTTTAATCCAAACATCTTACATATTGTGCCTTTAAAATAAAACTTGAAAATATAAAAAAAAAACCAGCTAATTCAAAATATTAATGTATACTGTAATAGTATATAAATAATACTAAAATAAAATTAAAATTAATTCAAAAATATTTATAAATACTATAATAGTATATAAATACTAAAACAACACTGGTACTTTGTAGTATTTATAGTGTAGTAAAGTTTTTTTTTTTTTTTTTAAATTGTCATATTTAACAACACATTTATATTTAATACATTAATAGATTTTTATCAACTCTTGAACATCATGCAGTTACCCGCAGTTTGGGAAACCCTGGTGTAGTACTACCATTCAAAAATTTGGGGTCAGCAAGATTTTATTTTTTAAAGAATTTAAAGAAATTGATCATTTTATTTAGCAATGTTGCATTAAACTGATCAAAAGTGACAGTAAAGACATTTATAATGTTACAAAAGATTTATTTCAAATAAATGCTGTTATTTAGAATTTTCTATTTATCAAAGAATCCTAAAAAATGTATCACAGCACAACTGTTTTCAAAATTGATAATAATCAGAAATGTTTCTTGAGCAGCAAATCAGCATATTATGATTTCTGAAAGATCATGTGACACTGAAGACTGGAGTAATGATGCTGAAAATTCAGCTTTATGAATAAATCACATTTTAACATATACTTAAATAGAAAACTTATTTTAATTTGGAATAATATTTCACAATATCACTGTATTTTTGATCAAATAAATGCATCCATGGTGAGCAAAAGAGACTTCTTTCAAAAACACTGAAAAAAATCTTCCCGACCCCAAACTTTTGAACAGTGTTTCTGTCATCTGTATTATACTACCTGACATCTTCTCCATCCTCCAGCATGGAGAGGCAGATGGTGCATTTCTCATCCACATCAGACTCTTCCTCACTCTCACATAACTTCAGATCCAGCGGCTTCCGCTACACACACAAACACAAGTGTGTTAGCAGCAGAAAACTCTGGGATGGACACGAAAATAAAAATATCAAACTATATGTATTAACCTTCTTGTATTTGTGCGGGAAGGTGAATCTCTCTATGGTGGTCTGCACGGCCCCTCGGCTGACGCTTCCCAATCGATCCTCTAACTGCAGCAGCTCCTTCACACAATCACACACTCAGTGTTAATCAGAGCAAAGCATGAATGTGTGTGTGTTAGTATTCATCTGTGTGTGTGTGTGTGTGTGTGTGTGTGTGTGTGTGTGTGGTGTGTGTGTGGGGTGTGTGTGTGTGTGGTGTGTGGTGTGTGTGTGGTTGGTGTGTGTGTGTGTGGGGTGTGTGTGTGTGTGGTGTGTGGTGTGTGTGTGTGTGTGGTTGGTGTGTGTGTGTGTGTGTGTGTGTGTGTGTGTGTGTGTGTGTGTGTGTGTGGTGTGTGTGTGTGGTGTGTGTGTGTGTGTGGTGTGTGTGTGGTGTGTGTGTGGTGTGTGTGTGGTGTGTGTGTGGTGTGTGTGTGTGTGTGTGGTGTGTGTGTGTGGTGTGTGTGTGTGGTGTGTGTGTGTGGTGTGTGTGTGGTGTGTGTGTGTGGTGTGTGTGGTGTGTGTGTGTGGTGTGTGGTGTGTGTGTGTGGTGTGTGTGTGTGTGTGTGTGTGTGTGGTGTGTGTGTGTGTGTGTGTGTGTGTGGTGTGTGTGTGGTGTGTGTGTGTGTGTGTGTGTGGTGTGTGTGTGTGTGTGTGTGGTGTTACCTCATAACTCTCCCGAACAGCAGAAGAGTGTCTGCTGGGACTCAAGCTCTGCAGCGCCAGCAGGTGGAGCTGTGGATATGGATAATTCCTTATCTCATGGACAACCTACAAAAAAAAAAAAAAAATTTCAACATACATGACATACATATGCTCATTTTTTGAGGACCACATTCAACACTTTAAAAATCTAAATAAATGAAATATATATTTTTATGCATTTGGCAGATGCTATTAATAAAACAATTTTTTTTATTAATAGTGTCTGTGAAAATGCATTTTATTAAATTATAACAAAGTAAATAAGAATTATATATAAATAATAATAATAATAATAATAATACATTACATAATATTTATGACACTTTAAAAAATCTAAATAAACAAAATATATGTTTATGCATTTGGCAGACACTATTAATAAAATAAAAATACTTTATTTTATTTTATTATTAATAGTGTCTGCAAAAATGCATTTTTATTTAATTATTAATTATAACAAAGTAAATAAGAATTATCTATTAATAATAATACATTTATTACATTTAATATTTATGACACTTCAATCTAAATAGAAAAATATATATGTTTTTGTATGCCTTTGGCAGACACTTAATAATAATAAAGTAAATAAATACTTTAAATACTTTATTTTATTTTATTAATAATTAAAGTAAATAAAAATTGTCTATAAATAATAATAATACATTTATTACCTATAATATTTATGTTATATAAATTATGTTTTTATGCATTTGGCATACATTATTCATAATAAATTAAAATACTTTGATTTTATTTTATTATTAATAGTGTCTCCGAAAATGCATTTTTATTTAATTATTAATTATAACAAAGTAAATAAGAATTATCTATAAATAATAATAATAATAATAATAATAATACATTTATTACATATAATATTTATGACACTTCAATCTAAATAAACAAAATATATATATTAAAAAAAAAGTATGCATTTGGCAGACACTATTAATAATAAAATAAAAATACTTTATTTTACATTATTAATATTGTCTATCAAAATAATTAAATAAAAATGCATTAATTATAACAAAATAAATAATAATCATCATCTATAAATAATAAATTTATTACATATAATATTCATGTTACATTGTTGCAGTATAGGCTGCATCTGAAATCGCACACTTCCCTACTACATAGTAGGTGAAAAACAGTACGCAGTGATGTCTGAATTCAAAGTACTCAAAAGCATAGGCAAAAAGTGCCCAGATGACCTACTACTTCCGGCGAGATTCTGAAGTGTGCATACGATGGACACTTTACTATCCCATGAGGCCACAGAGAGGATTTGTGAATGGCGGTGAAGCAACTGACGCTGGTAGGTCACATGATATTGACACCATGGCGATAATGACAATACGTCTGAATCACATTCATACTACACGTACTCATACTATATAGAACACACTTTTTTAGCAGTCGCAAAGTACTTCCTTATTCAAAATAAGTACCTACTCAAGAGAGTATGCGTTTTCGGACACAGCCTTAGACATGTTGCTTAGACACTCACCACCTGGGTGGAGGAGGTGTTCCTGGGGAGGTGGTGCATTCTGGGAGAGGCCAGGTAATGCTGGTAGGGTTGAGGAATCTGCTGCAGAGGATACTGATGTGGCACACCTGCGTCCACACTCAGATCCCTATAAACACATGTGAACGTGTTCATTTTATTAAGAGTCATTTAAAAACAATCAACCAGCAGCTTTTAACCATAAAGATAAATCCTAACGGTCAACGAAGTTAGTTTACTGCTGCTTTGTATGCAGAACTCACCAGTCGGTGCCTTCCGCCAGGTATCTGGGCTGCTGTGGGATTGGCTGTGGGACGTGGAGGGGCGGAGCATATTCATATCCTGGGCGTAACCGATGCGTGTTCAGCGGGACTCGCTCCTGTGTGCGTCTGACGAATATGACGAATAGACCATTTATTTATCAATTGTTTTGTGTGTTTCTCCGTCTTTTATCTTAAAGAAAGATGCATTAAACATTTTCAAGTGTCCAAATATATTTAAGTGCACTTTCTACCTGCGCTGCAGTAGCTGTTGCTGGATGAGGTATTGCTGCTGTAAGGCCTGAGGTAGGAAAGGGGGCGGGACTTCCTGGTACTGGGGCGGGGGCAGATGAGGGGGCGGGAACTCAGCAGGCAGAGGCGTTGCTGTAGCAGCCAGGTGAAAATGCCGGCAGGAGGTAGCATGACTATGCTGGTGCCTGCTAAAATGTGCTCCTGTACGGGACAATCAATCACAAAATAGAGTCCACACAACCAATCAGAGATCAGCTACAACTGTGTGAAAAAACACAGGCTATGTTCAGAATAGCAGACTATGTGTCAAGATACCTTGATGACATTTACTGAACATGATGAGGTTGTGAGACTCTCATTGAAGTATATGGCTTTTTAAAAATGTTTATCATTGCATAATATGAGAAGTTTCGCATATTGAGCCTTATTCGTGAAACACAAGCAAAAGCATTCATAAATTCCTTCATACATTTTTGAAAAGTAGTTTGCAGTACACAGTATTCAGTAAATAGTACACTAGGATTCCATTCTGAACATAGCCAATGAGAAAGATGTACACATGTACTTAATTGTTTAAAAATTTACCATAGTAACAATAGTTTCTGCTAAAATACCACATTTAGTTATCTTAACCATAGAGAAACTGTTATAATTTGGTATTAGCATAAATAAAAATTAATAAAAATAAATAACAAAAAAAAAAAAAAAAGTTATTGTTAATACAGAAACACTCATTTGGTATAGCATCAATAACATTAAATAAAATAAATAAATTAAATAAGAAATACAGATATTGTTACTACAGAAAACTGTTATAAATTGGTATTAGCATCAATAAAAATGTCAATAAGTAAAATAAATAAAAATAACTAAATAAAAATAAAATACAGTTATTGTTACTACTGAAAAACCGTTATAATTTGGTATTAGCTTCAAATTAAATAAAACAAATAGTATACTACAGAAAACTTAATTTGTATTAGCATCAATAAAATGAAAATAACTAAAATAATAGTAAAATAACTAACTAAATAATAATAAATATTGATAATACAGAAAAATATCAACTAAATAAAAATTAAGACAAATAACTAAAAAATAAAATACTACAGAAAACTTCATTTGGTATTAGCATCAATACAATAAAAATAAAAATAAATTAAATAAAACTTAAATAAAACTTAAAAATAGTTTGTTACTACAGAAGACTTATAAATTAGTATAAGAATCAATAAAAATAAAAATAATAGTAAAATAATAAATAAAAATAAAATAGTTATTCTTACTACAGAAAAACGTATAACTGGTATTAAATAAAAATAATCAAATTCAATGTTATAAATTAGGAACAACATCAATAAAAATGAAAATAAAATAATAGTAAAATAAATATAGATAATACAGAAAACATCTAAATAAACTAAATACATTAATAAGATTCTAAAGGCTTTCTTACACATTTTGAGATACCATATTAATTATGAATGTACGGTAGTAATAATATCCGGAGTAACTATGGCAATTTTGTAGAAACTGTGGTTACCATGGTAAATGTTTGTATAAGGGTTAGGGGTGTTGTGTAATATCTTATCAGCAGGACATGAAGCAGAACCCAGAGGCCGTTCTGATGGATGTCCTGCACTAGAGAATATTACCTGTTCTTTATTTAACTGAAGCCAGGTGACGATTCTTACGTCGTGACCTGCTGGATCTAATGGCCGCATAACTGCAGGTAGGACTCGTTCTTTATCTGGATTACCACGGATCTAACTGATCCCATTCCCTCGGGATTAGCCGTGCTTTCTTTGAGGGGAAAATATACTGGACCTAACTGCCTCAGACTGGAGGTCTGGTTTAATAGGAAATGTATTGAACCCTAATGACAGGTGTTTATGAGAGCGCATGAGCTCCGGACGCGGCTGATTCAGCAGTCAAACGGATTCAGTGACGGACATAACACAGACAGATGGAAGGGTGGGGGTTTCAGGGACACACGGAGGGGGAGGGAATGATGGGATTGGAGGAGGGGGAGGGGAGGGAAAGAGAAATGGAGGGGGAGGGAAGGAGTGTTTGACAGCTGCTCCTCAAAGTTCTATTTCAGCCGCTCAGCTGTCCGACTCTCACACAGTTACAAAATAACTCCCATACTGAGTTAGCTACATAACCTGCGCTGGTTATACAGTAAAAACCTTTATAGAATGTCATTATTAAACAGATTTTGGTTGGTCATTTTTGTAATGTTGCAGGCGCTGATTTGCTGCTCAAGAAACGTTTCTTATTATTATCGATTTGGAAAACAGTCGTGCTGCTTACTTTTTTTGGGAACCGTGATACGTTTTCAGGATTTTTTGAAGAATAAAGTGTTTATTTGAAAAAGAAATCTTTTGTAACATTATAAATGTCTTTACCTTCGATCAATACTTCTCACATAATAAAACATCCCAAATTAAAGGGTTAGTTTACCCAAAAATTAAATTTCTGTCATTAATTATTCACCCTCATGTTGTTCCACACCTGTAAGACCTTCGTTCATCTTCAGAACACAAATTAAGATATTTTTGATAAAATCCGATGGCTTAGTAAGGCCTTCACTGCCAGCAATGTCACTCCCTTTTTCAATGCCCAGAAAGCTACTAAAAACATATTTAAAACAGGTCATGTGACTACAGTGGTTCAACCTTAATATTATAAAGCGACGAGAATACTTTTTGTGCACCAAAAATAACAAAACAGTGACTTTATTCAACAATATCTAGTGAAGGGTGATTTCAAAACACTGCTTCATGAAGCTTTACGAATCATTTGTTTCGAATCAGTGGTTCGGAGCGTGTATCAAACTGCAAAAGTCACGTGAACTATTGAAGTTTCGAAACACTCATGATGTAACGAAGCCTTGTTTACTGAAATCATGTGATTTTGGCGCTCCGAACCACTGATTTGAAACAAAAGATTCGTAAAGCTTCGAAGCTTCATGAAGCAGTGTTTTGAAATCGCCCATCACTAGATATTATTGAATAAAGTCGTTATTTTGTTATTTTTTGTGCATAAAAAGTATTCTTGTCGCTTTATAATATTAAGGTTGAACCACTGTAGTCACATGAACTGTTTTAAATACGTGTTTAGTAGCTTTCTGGACATTGAAAGTGTTAGTTATCTTGCTGTCAATAGAGGCCTCACTGAGCCATCGGATTTCATCAAAAATATCTTAATTTGTGTTCTGAAGATGAATGAAGGTCTTACAGGTATGGAACGACATGATTGTGAGTAATTAATGACAGAATTTTCATTTTTGGGTGAACCAACCCTTTAACATTTCAAATGCATGCATCTATATGTTTGATATAGCAAAATACACTCTTTTAGTGTGATTTTTGTGATAATGACAGATGGCTAAATATTAGCCTACTCTTTACATATGGCTCTGTTAAATATGTTAAAATTGAAATAAGTGTTTTATTTCATGATAAAGGGATAGTTCACCCAAAAGTGAAAATTCTGCCCTCATTTACTCACCCTCAAGTTGTTCCAAATCTGTATATTTTTCTTTCTTCTGCTGAACACAGAAGAAGATATTTTGAAGAATGTGTTTAACCAAACCGTTGTCAGAAGCCACTGACTAATATAGAAATATACTATGGATAAATAAAAAAATACTACGGAAGTCAATGGCTACCATCAACTGTTTGGTTACCAACATTGTTCAAAATATCTTCTTTTGTGTTTAGCAACTTAAGCGTGAGTAAATGATAGAATTTAAATTTTTGGTTGCACTAACCCTTTAAAATAATTTCCCATATCCCACTTAAAGGGGTCCTTGATTATGATTTGACTATTTCACTTTAGTTAGTGTGTAATGTTTGTGTTTGATCATAAACAACATCTGCAAAGTTACGATGCTCAAATTTCAATGCAAAGGGAGATATTTTCATTTACAGAAATCGCTTTTTAAGGACTACAACAAACTTCTTCCCAGGTTAGTGACATCACCAACCCTAAAATTTACATAAACCCCACCCCCGAGAAAACACAACAAAGGGGGCGAGGCCATGTTGGGCTGCTTTAGAGAAGAGGAAGAGTTGTTGTAGTAGAGTGTTGTTGACATGCCGTCATTTTACGCCGAACTGCTTCACAAACGAGGTTCAATTCAACACAAAAGATTAACATGACGGCACTCATCTCTAGTCGATGAGTTGAATCAACTCCACAGCAACTACATAAATTTATCCACTAACCATTCAGAAACGTCCAGTTTCATTCTAAAAGTTGTAACTTCTTCCTGAGTCTCTCCATCAGTGTCGACTCCGGTTTGAACAATGTAAGGCTGAACACCGTTACTGACAATCCTCATTTTGGCTGCGTGAGATTCTCCAGCTTTGTTGTTGTTGAGCAACCAAAGCGTGAGCTGTTAAAGCTCCGCCCTCTTTTGTAAAGTGAAATGGGAGCAGTAGCTCATTTGCATTTAACGGGGCACACACAATTTTTGCTCACCCAAATAGGGGCAAATTTGACAAGCTATCATAAATGAACTGTGGGGTATTTTGAGCTGAAACTTCTCAGATACATTCTGAGGACACCAGAGACTTATATTACATCTTGTGAAAAGGGGCATTATAGGTCCCCTTTAATATGCAAAGACAACTGTAACTATCACTCCTCCTTTAGTACTGAGGTATGTTACAGCCACAGTAATGCATGTGAAGTATGTACAACAGGACCGCATGCTAGCAGTGTGTTGGCTAGGTAATCAGATCTGCGTTTGCATACTGTAGAATGAGCACTATTGGTGTCAAGGTTCCCAAGATGTCATGGCAAAAAAAAAAAAAAAAGAATAAAAGAATAAATCTGACCTCTGCCTTAAAGGGACAGTTCACCCAAAAATGAACATTCTATCATTAGCTATGTTTCCATTAAAAGTTGTAAATTTAACTTATGTGCATAATTAATATATTGGTCCATGATTGGTCCACTGGTTAGTTCAGTTATCCAATCTTTTTGTTGAGGCAAAGTCACGTGAGTGTTTGTGTTGCACATCAAGGAAATTTGGCAGTTTATGTGCATGTTATCTTATCAGATAAAAAAAAAAAAAAAATTATCCACCTCAATTGAACACATACATTATGCACATTTTTAAAATTTATGCATATCTTGGCATTTCCGTCCAGCTTTTTTCCCCCCTAAAATGTGCATATTAATAGGTGGATGGAAAACAGCTATTTACTCACCCTCATGTTGTTCCAAACCTGTAAAACTTGAGATATTTTGAAAACATTGAAGTACAAACAATGTCTGGAGTTAAAAGGGGTGTGTAAATGATGACAGTTGTCATTTTTGGGTGAACAATATCCTAATCACTCGTTTCTAACAGTATGTTAAAGGAAATGGTGTTGATTTTGAATTGCATTTTTTTTTCCTGAGGAGAATACGAGGACAAAATAGCGCTGTGAAAGGTCACGGGAAAGATTTTTAAATTCTCAAAAGTCTCTGGCCCTGGGGAAATGGAAACACAGTTGCACTTGGAGGAGATGGAATTTTCTGAGTGCAAAAGTGCAGAAACTCTTGATATAGAATTGTTATTGTCTCATTTCACGCCGCCTTTGGAGAACAGAACAGAGGAGAAACTGGTGATTTACTCAGCGGGAAATATTCCCCAGGGCTCCAGAGATGCAAGCAAAACTCTTGGATCAGCAGAAACGTATGGAGTGTGCAGTTCACGCGCTCTGAATTCTAATGATCTTTCTTCTCTGCTTCCCTCAGAAACCCAGGCAAAAATATTGATCAGTGAATAACTGTGCGATGTACTCGCCGTTCAGCAGATTGTACATTGTGAGTCCCTAATAAACCATGAACCTCTCTTCTATGTGAGATTATGATGTTTACTGAGTGAAACCTCTCTGACCTCCAGCATTAGAAACAAAGGTCATCACCTGAAGGTCAGGTAGCAGAGTTGTGTGAAGATTAAACCTCATTCAGATGTATTTTATCCTTCCCTTATGCCCTGACCTTTCACCTCTAACACTTTCTATCTGATGACCCTTTTAACTAATTCCTAATCTACCTTTGTTCAGACCTCCATTTCTGCATGTTTAGTTTTATCTGCAGGTTCTATAATATAGATGGAGTCTTTATCTGTGAGACTCTATATAATGCCGGGTTCAGACCAGTATCCGCCAGATTTTGCCTTGATCCGTCTGATGTAGGGTGTCGTGGCGATTCGTAAATGACAATTCCCGACAGAAAAACTAGCATGTCACATCTGTGACGCTGACCAATAGGAGCACGGAAGCTCTTCTGTACACTGCTTTCAAACATGGCGAAACGAAAGAGAGAAGATGGTATTGGTGATGCTAGGGTGGAATTATTTCGATAGCCATTGTTTGTTTACGCTCGTTTCCTGAAGTCAGTCACTAGTTGCGCCTTTTTGATGACATAATGCACGTTGTTAAAGACGGCAAGCGATGATTGGTCAGGAAGCAACGTGTAGTACACAAAACACAAAAAGAATTTAGAAGTCAAATCACAGTGATTATCGTGAAAAAAAAAAAAAGATTGTGTAGTCTGAACCCAACATAAATTTATGACCGCTCATCCAAACATCAAAAAGTATGTGTATAAATAAACATCATTAAATTTTAAGCACAAAAAACATCCCAGCAAGATTTAATTTTTTTTTTGAAAGAAGTCTTCTGTATGGAAGCTTGTTTCCAAACACTAAATTAAAATAAAAAATAAAAAAGGTAATTGCAACTTTTTAGCAATTGCGAGATAGAATTGTGCGATATAAAATCAGAATTGCGAGATATCACGCAATTTGACTTTATATCTCACAATTCTGACTTTTTCTCGGAATTGCGAGATATAAATTGTAAGATATAAACTTGCAATTGCATGTTATAATGTCCAATTGTGAGGGGACGTTTTTTTCTCACAATTGTGAGTTTATATCATGCAATTCTGAGAAAAAAGTCATAATTGTGAGATATAAACTAGCAATTGCATCTTAAAGTCAGAATTACGAGATAAAACTCACAATTGCATCTTATAAAATCATAATTACGAGATATACTCACAAGTCAGCATTGTGTGAAAAACGTCCCCTCACAATTAGACATAACACACAATTGCGAGTTTATATCTCACAATTCTGACTTTGTTTTTCTCCGAATTGCGTGATATAAAGTCAGAATTGTGAGATATAAACTCACAATTGCAAGAAAAAAGTCAGAATTGTGAGATAAAAAGTTGCAATTACCTTTTTAATTTAAGACAGAAACAAGCTTCCATAGTTCTGCTTAACAAGGATGTATTAAGTTGATCAAAAATACGGTAAAACAGTAATGTAAAATATTACTACAATTTATAATAACTTTTCTATTTGAATGCATTTTAAAATGTAATTTATTCCTGTGTGAAATTATTCTAAAATGCTGATTTGCTGCCCAAGAAACATTTATTAAAAACAGCTGTGCTGCAGAATATTTGTTGAAACAGATTTTTTTTTTTTATGATTCTTTAATGAATAGAAAGTTCAAAATAACAGCATTTATTTAAAAATAGAATGTGACATTATTAATGTCTTTACTGTCACCAAACCTTTGAACCGAAGAGTATTTTCAAATAAAACAAGACAATCAAATGGAATATATCCATCAGGAATAGACTAAAATGATTGGAGAGTAGAGGGACTTGGAAATCCAATAATTTATGCACATTAATCGTGCTTTAAGAGCGGAACTAAAATCACTGAGTTCATGTTGACTTTAAATATTGATTTTCATTCAAAACCCGTTTCTCCGGAAGAAAAAAAACGAAACGCAGGAGGTCAGATAGTGAAATGCAGATGGGATGTGTGTGACTTGAAGTGACTATTTTGCCTCCATATTTGTGAGTGCACATTCCCATGATTCACTTTGGCAAGTGGGAGGAGCTGAGAGATGACTCGAGGGAGGGGCCAAAGAGGCCGTAGAGTGGAGTGGGAGGGGTTTGAGGGTACGACACATGGAAATCAGCAGAGAGCACACTGAGGGTTAGGGGAAAATCTACAGTCTTTATTGGAAAAATATTAGTATGAGTGGAATTGTGTGATCATAATAATAATAATAATAGTAATAATAATAATAATAATAATTCCATGCAAATAAAGAGCGAAGGCAAGGCCCAACCATGCTCCATAAAGTTAACATAACAGAAGCAGCATCCAATGGGTAGATGTGTATGCTACAACACGTCAGTACAGCAGGACATGTCTACACAAAGATACATTGGAGTTTGCTGTTCAATGTTCCAAAACAAAGAAACAATCAAAATCAAGAGGAAAATAATAAACATGGTCATGCATTACAGCCTAGTACAGGAACAGAAGGCAGAGAACCACAACCAAAGAAATAGAGACATTTCAATACTAGGAGGACTTCTACAGTGCAGTTCTAGTGATCCCTGTAAAGTGGATGACATTGGCGCTCGCACAGCGCTAGGAACGCCGCTCGGTAGCGCTAGGCTAATGCTGGCTTTGCAGCATGGGTAAATCAAATGAATGAGGGTCGGTTTGAGCAGTGGTCAGATGCGGTGTGCCAGTCAAGCGCCATAAACTACAGCTTAGCTACTTGTTAGGTAGGGCTGCACGATATTGGAAAAAAACTGACATTGCGATATTTTGTTTTTCTGCGATATATATTGCAATACGAAAACAATTTCACCAGATGACTTAAATAGCTCTATTTGGAAAGAATTAATCATTCTAGAATGATTGGCATGATTTTGTAGAGGAGTGAATCTGCATAGAAAATAAAATTACAAGTATAGATAAACAGAACAGACACAGTGCTTTAAGTCTAACAGTACAGAAACTGAATAATCAAATGTAAAATAGCACTGCATAATCTTCAATGTGTAAAATTACATACAATTAACTTTGTTACAGCTACAAAACCAATTGTATTTTGTTGTTTGATTAACATTAATGACATCGACAGCAGCAGGTTTATTAGGCTGCTGTCACTTTATAACCGAATGCACGGATGCAATATACTGATACACATCTGTTTTACGACACAAGCGACTGTGTTTACGAGAATACACACAGAGATGGGCATTTTGGCATCATTGTGCATGCATGCGTCCATTCAAGCACAAATATACGTGAAAAAGAAAGGAATTCGATGTTCGCATGCTGTCTGTGGCTCTGTGTGTGCACAGAAAATGGCACAAGTACTGAATTGAGTTCTCTTTCACGTCGTCTTGTGCTTGAATGATTTAAAAATCGCTTAAAATGTTTAAACTGACAGGACCTAAAACATAGAAATTATAAACTTCACGCTATGATGGTTAAACTTTGCAATTAATCCGCAAATCACCATGGTTCCTAGTCTGTATGGATTAACTACGAACCCTAAACTTGACATTGCACATCGTGATATCGATACTAAAACGATATATCGTGCAGCCCTATTGTTAGGGTATGTTTTTGTTTCTTCAGAGTAATTTTATTACTTCCAAACTGAAGACAACTGTTTTTTCCTACAACAAAATGCGCCATTTAGGTTTTCTTTAACATTGCCATATCGAATTTTATTGAAGTATCTCTTTTAAAAGACATTACGCTGGTCTTGAAATAGCAGCAGTTCTATTTTCCCTGAGTTACTCTTTAGAGATCAATAAAGCTCAACTGACAATAGTCTAATTCCATTGAAAATAATACCACAACAAATGTACATTATATAGACCCTATGCGCCATCTTTTGAATTTTGCCTTTGAACTTCTGTTTTTGCTGTCGCTCTGTATATTTCTATGGTATCGCTGTTGACTCTACTTATTGTGGAGTTAACTAAATGTAAGTAGACCGGGAAGATTTAAAACGAGCGCTTCATTCATAAATCCGTAAGATCTTACCTTCACGCTGTGGAAATACAAACCGGAAGACAGAACAATTCGCACAGCGCTGAAAAGGGGCGGAGCTACATAAGGTCTATACTAGACTTAAATGGAGTAATATACTCACTCTCATGTCATTCCATTCACATATACTGTCATTTTATTCCATGCAACAAAAAAACAAGACTTTCAATCTTTGCTGCATCTTATTCCATTAACAACCACTTACAGTGACCAAACACCATTACTGCATACAACTTTAAGTCATACGATAGTTTTGTGTGCGGCACGTATAGATTCAGCTCCATACAAGAACCAATGGTGTTTTTTTTGGCCATTAAATGCACATGAGAATTCAGAGCTTCTGTGGAGAAAATCTATGAACAGTAACTTACATTTTACTCATAAGATATCAGAAGACTTGAAATATACTGCACAAGTCATTTAAACAAGGGTTATTATTATTAACTAAAACTATTAAAAACATTTTTGTTAATTGCAAAAGCTGCAATAAAATATCAATATTAGATGAAAAATTAAACTTCAATTAGAAATGTTGCATTTACAACTATCTGAACTAACTAAACAGGAAAAAATAAATTAAACGAATAAAAATGACAAAAGCACATAGCAATATTACTAAATATTAAATTAAAATAAAAGCTGATAAACTGTAAATGGTATAAAAATCTATAATGGTATATTAACGATACTAAAAACTGGTTTAAACTACCATTATGGTGTTTTTTTGTCCTTTCCTTAAACATCTCCTTTTGTTTCCCACTAAACAAACAGCATACTGGTTTGGAACAACATGAGGGTGAGTAAATAATGACAGAAACCATTCCTTTAAGGAAGATGGTATAGATTTAATTTGATTAAATAATTAATGGTTTGCCCCAGGAGGCACAGAGTGAGATATTATTGATCCGAACTGTACATAAATAATTACAAAATAAAAATAAATGCGTCAAGCTTCTCTAGCAAGCCCAAAGCTCTGGCAAATCCCACCGGCACAGCACACCTTCCCAAAAGACGAGACAGAGACAAGTGTTTAGGGGTCGATCAAGCCCGGCTATGATCGAGTGAGAGGCCAATGCATCCACTTGACAGAAATTTACAGCAAAAATGTTGGTCTATCCACACTGAGAATGGGACAAATCACAATGACAGTCGTAAAAAAAGCTAAATGCTACAATGAGTTGTTATTTTCGTCAAAAGCAACAATGACCATTTAAAAATAAGAAGACAAGAGGATTCTTCTAGAGAAGAGAGTGTGTTATTCTGCAGTCGGTTACACAGGAGGATATAAACTGGATGAGTGAGAGTTTGTTTGTAATGTCGTCTTCAGATGGAAAGAGAGGGAATGAGAAGAGGGAGTCACAACACAGCTAGATGCAGGGCAGGCAGAGGCTATAGCACAGCAGCGGCGGGTGATCGTTAGATACACAATGGAAGGGAACAGAGCTCTGAAAAAATGCGGTATGTAGAATCAGCCCCCAGACTATGGAACAAGGAAAAAAATAGAAACAAATACAAGCACAATCAATGAAACCATCGGTGCTAGGGCACGGCTACAAAATGCACCTCAAATGACTATTATTATTATTATTGCATTTGTTTTTATGCTGGTGTAAAATGCATACACTAATACTACATTATTTAATTGCACACATTTTATATACATGGCTACTAAATGCACCTCATATTTTACTAACAAAATGCATATACTACTAGAATTATTATTTAATTGCACATTTTATGTAGGAATGCATCTTTTTCTGCTGGTGCAGTAAGGTTATAAAAATGCTAGTATTTGCAAATTAAATATAAATGCATCTTCGTCGGATGGTGCAGCATGGCTAGAATTGTGTGTACAGATACTGTATGTGGATGCACCTTTTTTTCCCTGTCCAGACATGGCTGGCTAAGGTGGGATTTAAGATTCACACGGTTTTTCTTTCCCCCATTAGAGCAGAATTAAACACGTATTGCAAGCTGCAATCGATGATTAGATATTAAAACGACATGAAGCCAATTTGTCATGCATTCATCCTGTAAAAGCTTGAATTAGGAGCAGGTTCAGCTGAGGATATTCTGTGCCACTGCAGCTGCCCATCAGTACACTGACTGCTGAAGCCATGTTTAATTATTCATAAACAAAACCGCACACGGCGGAACGGATGTGAGGGAATTTAACGGATCGTAGCGCGTTATTAACGAACTAAAACGCGCTACTTTGTTAGATTATAACATGTAGGTTTCCGTTGTTTGCAACGACAGCTTCGTTGATTGAAAGAAGCGTTTGACGCGCCCCAATAGGGTGCAAGACAAATACGCATAAACGCGTAAGTTAGTTATTCCTATATTAAATACATATGCGTTCTGACACAAAGGATGACGCTAAGGAGCGTACGCGTTGACCAAATTGAGACCTGATAACGATTTACCCATCGCAAATTAAGGCACAATAAATATCTGCTACATAAACATTAAGTATTTTTCTTAATGATACGCCACTGAGCAAATCGCTCCGTGTTTGTGTTGCAAAATACGCGACGCTCCGGCAGGCCAGCAGCCTTTGATCACATCTGCGCGTCCGCGCGACCCTCGAACGCTCATAAAAAAATCAGACGAGAGCGCGTGCGACAGTAAGTAAGACGCAATTACCTCTACTTCTGACGGAACCGAAGACGGGAAGAACCAGATATCCGACGTGCACTAACACCATCCTGGCTCCTTTGTTGCTGTGCTGCCCATGGACACCTTCGCCTTCCAATACGAGACCATTCAAAATGCAGCCCAGACGCCAGCTGCCCGCACACAAAGAGAACGGCAGCCAATGAGCGCGCCCGGCGCCGCTTCCTGTGGCTCCTGCTTCGTCCAATCAGAGCGCTCGGCACGGCGGCGAATCTTTTGTGAATTAGCTGTAGGGGGTTTTGACATCATCAGTGGACGCGGCGGAAACGCGCAGCTACTAAAACGCGTCAAGGTTTGTAAACTATGACGTCAGCGGGTAAATAACAATGTTGGGAAAATATACATAAATTAAAGAAAACTGCAGTTCAAAGATAGTCAAGGTTATGTAATCAGTCTATTTTTCTCTTAAAGGAATATTCCAGGTTAAATATAAGTACCTATGACATGCTGGGTAAATAGGATAGGTAAATAAATAAATACTGGGCCTAACTAGAGATTTGAACAAACCCCTAAAAATATAGGGTTATATGGACATGATTGTTACCTGGCATACAATAAAAAGGTTAAAAAAAAAACCTGGGATAAAACAATAGATGAATAAAAAGGTGATTCAAATAAAAATATTAGATTAAAATATTAGTTATTACTTAATTATTATCCTCTTAAACATTAAATTAGATTTAAATCAATAAAAATGTTTATAAATATAAATTAAAAATTGGTTAAAATTAAATACATTTAACAGTACATTACTGAATATAAATGTTTAATAATATCATACTTTCTTAGAAAGATTCATAATATTATTTTTTCATTGTTTAAATAGTTTATAAAAGATACATGCCTTTTAAATGTTTAGGATGGAGGTCCCTCTATCTATATATCTATATCTATCTATCTATATCTATATATATATATATATATATATATATGTATATATTAGTGCTATCAAACTGTTAATCACAATTAATCGCATACATAAGTTTGTTTACATGATGTGTATACTGTGTATATTTATTATGTATAAACACACTTGTAATAAAGAAATATTTACATGTATATACGTATATTTATATTTATTTATAATTTATATTATATATATTTTATATCTAAATATATTTTTGTTAAATATATACATAATAAATATGCACAGTACACACACATTATGTAAACAAACTTTTATTTCATTTTACAGCATATATATATATATATATATATATATATATATATAACAATCAGGTACTAAACACAAAGTCATTCAAAAGTATTTTGATTGTCTGTTGGGCAGCTGTTGTATAACTTGTATCACAGTTTCAGATTTGGTGTTAGTAGCACATATATACCAACAGAAACATGATCAACTTGTTGTTTAGTATTTTTAAAAATCTAATTTGAAAGAGCGTAACAGAATCACAGACAGAGCCTGCTGGCCATAAAGGGGGTTGGTTGCTTTGAAAGACTATACACTCCATATGTCAGTCCTTACCCGTCCTGAACCCCTTCCCCCAAACACACACACACACACACACACGGGTCTGAGCTGTGATTATCTCTGCTCCTTCTGTTCATACTTCTCACCATGACCCCTGTGAAGACCCCCACCCTCTCTCTGTTCCTCCAATTATAAAGTAACACATCTCATTCAACATCAATTACACTGCTTGTTATAAAGATTCCTTTCTCTTACAGTCACTGTACTCATATTTTACTTGACTTCTGCCCAGTATAATAAGGGGCTAAATGTAAGAATTTTCATAGATTAATTGCTTTTTGTTTTGCCAATGTGTGAATCAATAGCATGTAACAAAATTTCAAAAACAAGACCTTCCCCGACTTCCTAGGTTGTCTATGAAAGCTTGTAGACTGGTTTTTATGTGAAAAACACCAGGAAAATCTAAAGGATGTGACATTAACACGCTCTCCCGAGAGCGTGTCTTACACAATGTTTATTGTATATCAGATTTATTATTCTAAAATTCTGTACTGTAATGTCAATGTGTCATGCAAAGAAAAGGGATTAATTCAAACTAAAGTCTCACATAGCCAGATTTATATAGTCTATAGACTCAAATATACTTTAATATTAAACTGTTATGATAGTTTGATCATAATGACCTCATCTGTCGGTATGATGCCAGTGAATCGCAGAGCTGGTGAAAACACATCCAGATCGCTACGATCAGATGCTTTTTTAACTGCTGCTTTCTCACCGCTGTCATTTTGTTGTGTTTTCAACAAAAATATTCCGCAGCACAACTGTTTTTAACATTGATAATAATCAGAAGTGTTTCTTGAGCAGCAAATCTGAATGATTTCTGAAGGATCATGTAACACTGAAGACTGGAGTAATGATGCTGAAAATTCAGCTTTGCCCACATTTTAAAACATACACAAATAGAAAACTATGAAAGCTTGTTTCCGCCATGAAATAAAAAATAAAATGTCACAATTCAGACTTTTTTTCTTGCAATTGCGAGTTATAAAGTGAGAATTGTGTGATATAAAGTCAGAATTGCGAGTTATAAAGTCAGAATTGAGATATAAAGTCAGAATTGTGATAGTCAGAATTACGAGTTATAAAGTCAGAATTGTGATATAGTCAGAATTACGAGTTATAAAGTCAGAATTGTGATATAGTCAGAATTACGAGTTATAAAGTCAGAATTGTGAGTTATAAAGTCAGAATTGTGATATAGTCAGAATTACGAGTTATAAAGTCAGAATTGTGATAGTCAGAATTACGAGTTATAAAGTCAGAATTGAGATATAAAGTCAGAATTGTGATAGTCAGAATTGCGAGTTATAAAGTCAGAATTGTGATATAGTCAGAATTACGAGTTATAAAGTCAGAATTGTGAGTTATAAAGTCAGAATTGTGATATAGTCAGAATTACGAGTTATAAAGTCAGAATTGTGAGTTATAAAGTCAGAATTGTGATATAGTCAGAATTACGAGTTATAAAGTCAGAATTGTGAGTTATAAAGTCAGAATTGTGATAGAATTACGAGTTATAAAGTCAGAATTGAGATATAAAGTCAGAATTGTGATAGTCAGAATTACAAGTTATAAAGTCAGAATTGTGAGATATAAAGTCAGAATTGTGATAGTCAGAATTGCGAGTTATAAAGTCAGAATTGCGAGTTATAAAGTCAGAATTGTGATATAGTCAGAATTGTGAGTTATAAAGTCAGAATTGTGATAGTCAGAATTACAAGTTATAAAGTCAGAATTGTGATAGTCAGAATTACGAGTTATAAAGTCAGAATTGTGAGTTATAAAGTCAGAATTGTGATAGAATTACGAGTTATAAAGTCAGAATTGTGAGTTATAAAGTCAGAATTGTGATAGTCAGAATTACGAGTTATAAAGTCAGAATTGTGATAGAATTACGAGTTATAAAGTCAGAATTGTGATAGAATTACGAGTTATAAAGTCAGAATTGAGATATAAAGTCAGAATTGTGATAGTCAGAATTACGAGTTATAAAGTCAGAATTGTGAGTTATAAAGTCAGAATTGTGATATAGTCAGAATTACGAGTTATAAAGTCAGAATTGTGATAGTCAGAATTACGAGTTATAAAGTCAGAATTGTGATAGAATTACGAGTTATAAAGTCAGAATTGTGATAGAATTACGAGTTATAAAGTCAGAATTGAGATATAAAGTCAGAATTGTGATAGTCAGAATTACAAGTTATAAAGTCAGAATTGTGAGATATAAAGTCAGAATTGTGATAGTCAGAATTGCGAGTTATAAAGTCAGAATTGTGAGTTATAAAGTCAGAATTGTGAGTTATAAAGTCAGAATTGTGATATAGTCAGAATTACGAGTTATAAAGTCAGAATTGTGATAGTCAGAATTACGAGTTATAAAGTCAGAATTGTGAGTTATAAAGTCAGAATTGTGATAGAATTACGAGTTATAAAGTCAGAATTGTGAGTTATAAAGTCAGAATTGTGATATAGTCAGAATTACGAGTTATAAAGTCAGAATTGTGATAGTCAGAATTACGAGTTATAAAGTCAGAATTGTGATAGAATTACGAGTTATAAAGTCAGAATTGTGAGTTATAAAGTCAGAATTGTGATAGAATTACGAGTTATAAAGTCAGAATTGAGATATAAAGTCAGAATTGTGATAGTCAGAATTACAAGTTATAAAGTCAGAATTGTGAGATATAAAGTCAGAATTGTGATAGTCAGAATTGCGAGTTATAAAGTCAGAATTGTGAGTTATAAAGTCAGAATTGTGAGTTATAAAGTCAGAATTGTGATATAGTCAGAATTACGAGTTATAAAGTCAGAATTGTGATAGTCAGAATTACGAGTTATAAAGTCAGAATTGTGAGTTATAAAGTCAGAATTGTGATAGAATTACGAGTTATAAAGTCAGAATTGTGAGTTATAAAGTCAGAATTGTGATAGAATTACGAGTTATAAAGTCAGAATTGTGATATAGTCAGAATTACGAGTTATAAAGTCAGAATTGTGATAGTCAGAATTGTGAGTTATAAAGTCAGAATTGTGATAGTCAGAATTGTGAGTTATAAAGTCAGAATTGTGATAGTCAGAATTGTGAGTTATAAAGTCAGAATTGTGAGTTATAAAGTCAGAATTGTGATATAGTCAGAATTACGAGTTATAAAGTCAGAATTGTGAGTTATAAAGTCAGAATTGTGATAGTCAGAATTACGAGTTATAAAGTCAGAATTGTGAGTTATAAAGTCAGAATTATGTGATATAGTCAGAATTACGGTTATAAAGTCAGAATTGTGTGATAAAAACTTGCAATTATGTGATAAACTCACAATTGTGAGAAAAATGTCAGAATTACAACTTTATATCTCGCAATTCTGACAATATCACAATTTTGACAAAAAAGTTAGAATTGCAGGATAACTCACAATTCTGAGAAAAAAAGTCAGAAATGTGAGATAAAAAGCCACAATTACCTTTTTTATTTAGTGGCAGAAACAAGCTCCCAAAGAAAACAGCTCTTTTAATTGTAATAATATTTCTTTTAATTGTATAATATTACTGTTTTTCTGATCAAATAAATGCAGCCTTACATGCAGCATAAACATTCAAAATATCTTACCGATATTTATATATTAAGGTTTTTGGCCTAAAAAAAGTTATACTGACTTGATTTATCCTCTTCTAATATCTCGGCTATAAATAGCAGAACTGAATTCATTCCACAAAACTTTTTCCGATTTAAAGCCAGCAGACTGAGCTGACATTAGCATACAGCTGCGGGTGTCTGTATGAGAGGAACCCCTATTTCTTTGTCATTAGGGATGAACAGACCCTCTTGTGGCAGCTGCCTAGCTGTGACCCCGGGAGGTCAGAGGTCACAGGCTGCTTTCCCACACTGGAGTCCGTATTATAAAAGGTTTGTGAGCTGTTTCTCTGTTACATTCACAAGTTTGTTAACTCATTTTAACAAATGAAAAAACACACAATGTTACTCTTTAAATATCTCTATTTATTTATCTTAAAATAGTTTCATTTTATTCTACATAAATGTTTAAAGGAAGAAAGACTTGTGGAAGCAAAAAATATTAACACTCTTCTGCTGTTAATTTAAAATACTGTCGAAATGAAATGAACCAAAACAGAGTAGCATGATTAAATTAAAGGGAAAGTGTTTTTCAAATGCAGTGAAATCTAATAAACAACCCATACCCCTCATGCCACATTAGACTGTCCCTCTGCTCTCTGGATGCTGGATTATTGCTGCTAAAATCTGTATTAAACTACAAAACATTCTAGGCAGGAAACACAAGACAAAATGCAGGAGATGATGACGACATCATAATGGAGGCTTTAGAATTGAAATTTAAAACGTAACATTTAAAAGTGCTTAACTAAGAAGTAAAGAGCCGGATATGCTGGTGTGTGTGGGAGAACATTTGACAACGTCAAAGGAATAGTTCATATGTCATATTTTACTCATCTTTATCTGGTTCCAAACCCGTATGATTCATCCATGGAAGATAAAAGGAGAGATTTTTGTAGAATTACAATGATCTTTTCCTTATAATGAAAGTTATTGGGGACAAATGCCGTTGAGCTCCAAAAAGTTTTCTAAAAGTTTTTTGTCTCATAACTGAAATGTGAGGAATACAGTACTGTTCAAAAAGTTTTAAGTCGGAAAGCCTTGATGTTTCTGCAATAAGTCTTTTCGGCTCACTAAAACAGTACAAGTAAAAATGAGATTAAAAAAAAATGACTAAAATTTGGATGTGTTATTCACACAAAGCTATCGTATGGCTTCAGAAGATTTGGAATATAGTTGCAAAACTAGTTTAATGGTGCTTTTTTGGGTCATTTTTGGAGATGGACAGCATCAGCCCCCACTGACCTGCTAAAAAGCAGAGGAACATTTTGCTAATCATCTTTTGTCACAGAGAAGTCAGTCATACAGGTTTAGAACACCATGAGGGCGAGTAAATGATCATTTCTGAAATTCAGAGTGAACTATCCCTTTAAAGCATCAGCTCCAAATGCATCTCTTTAATCCTGGAGGGTGTAGGAACGTCTCCATGCTCTTTGCTAATCACAGGAAGAGAAGATGTAACACATTCTGGGTATCGTAGTGTCCACAGTCACTGGTGACAGATGTGCCCAATTTTAACTCTGAAAGGGCTTCCTTTCCTTCACAAAAGCAGCCTGAATGTGAGACAACAGCTGGGATCCAGCAACTGCCTTCACTTTTGAAGGCAGAAAAAACAAAGTCTGAGAGTTTTAATTGGAATTTGCTTGGAGGGATGCAACTTAAAGGAACAGTTCAGTCAAAAATTAAAAATCCGTCATTTGCAGAATGTTCACGCAGCTCTACCGAGCAATGAAAGTAAATGGGACTATGTACGAAAAAAAAAATTGGTGTAGAGTTTTCACTCAGAAATTGCAACTGCAAAGAAACAGCAAGTAACATTGCATTAAAGGGATAGTTCACCCAATTATCCCATGATTCACTCTCCCTCAAGCCATCCTAGGTGCATATGACTTTCTTCTTTCAGACAAACACAATTGGAGTTATATTTAAAAATATCCTGGCTCTTTCAAGCTTTACAATGGTAGTGAATGGGGGATAAGATTTTGAGGCAAAAAAAAATGCATCCATCCATTATAAAAGTAATTAATACGGCTCCAGGGGGTTAATAAAGGCCTTCTGAAGCAAAGCGATGGGTTTTTGTTTAAAAAAAAAAAAAATCCCTATTTCAAAACTTTATTAACTAGCTTTCAGCAGGCGGCCGTACGCACCGATTTGCGGTGAAAGAGTAACCTCTGACCGGACCCATGACGTAATGATGAACGCGGAAGCGCAGAGGATAGAGCAAAACAAATCACCGGTCACGAACCGAAGTCTAAAACGAGAAATTTTAAAGAGAAATGTCTGAGGATTTTGATATAAGAGAAGAGGAGCTTGAGTTTGTTGCCCAAACATATTTGTTTGAACCACGAGAGGTGTCTACGCTTACGCTACTCCTATGTCATACATCGCATCACGGGTTAATGTTGTGGCGCAAGTTGACTTGCGTAGTATGTGTACGGCCATCTGCCAGAAGCTAGTTATTGTAGATTATAAAGTTTTAAATATATACATTTTTCTTACAAAAACCCATCGCTTCGCTTCAGAAGGCCTTTATTAACCCCCTGGAGCCATGTGGAGTATTTTTACGATGGATGGATGCACTTTTTTTTGGCTTCAATCGCCCCACCCCCCTTCACTCCCATTATAAAGCTTTAAAGAGCCAGGATATGTTTAAATATATCTCCAATTTTATTTGTCTGAAAGAAGAAAGTAAAATACACCTAGGATGGCTTGAGGGTGAGTAAATCATGGGATAATTTTCATTTTTGGGTGAACTATCCCTTTAAATGTGAAATTTTGTAGTATTATAGCTTTCTCTTGTAAAACATACTCAAAAATCTTTGTTTTATTTACAGCGTTGAAAAGTAATTTTTCACAGTGTAGCGCACAAGTCATATGAACCGATTTTAATAGTGCTTTATGGTAATTTTCTCACACAAAGTTCTGTTTATGTTGGTTTTCGGCAGCGTCCATCTCCATTCACTTTCACTATATGAAAAAGAGCTGCGTAAACATTGTGCCTAACATCTTTTCAACATTTTTACAGAACAAAAATCATTTTAAATGACATGAGAGCACGTCAATGATGAACTATCGTTTTTAAATTACTCTGCTACCATCTGCTTTCCTGCTTTGGAACTACATTTTCCCTTTTCTTAAGAAGCAGTTATTCACCTTGTGATTGACAGAGAGGTAAAGGTCCAATCAAACTCTTAGAGGGGCGGGGCACAGTTTAAGGCAGGGCTAAGAGAGCCAAAATGGCCACCAGAATGGCTTCAAAACCTGCCTCTGAAATGTCCTGCAGGGTCTGAGGGCGATACACAAGCTGAAACAAGCAAAATAATTCACATTCAGGTAGTGAGTGCTCCTCACACACAGTGGTCTGACAAGTAACAATCGTGAGGAAGAAAAACAGAAGGAAACATTTGATGTTATACAGACTGAATATATTGCCAAGACACTAACTTAATCAACAGTGCACCCATGAATGAATGTTTTGTTATCATTAACTCACCCTTATGTTACTCTAAACCTACATAACTTTCTTCTGAGGAAAACAGAAGATGTTTTAAAGTATGTTCACGCCTCTTTTTATACATTTAACGAAAGCATAAAGTGACTTTCATTCTCCATAAATGACAATAAAGCACCATAAAAGTAGTCCAGATGACTTGTGTGCTGCATATGGACCACTTTTAAGCAGCTTTGTTGTCAGTTTTGCTTCATTTTACGGAAGCGATCAGCATATTCTTCAAATCACCTTTTGTGTTACAAGGGAGAAAGAAAGTCATACGGTTTTGAAAAGACATGAGGGTGAATATATGACAGTTTTCATTCTTAGGGCGAACTATCCCTTTAATATGCAGTTTTAGAGATGCATATTCATATTGCTCTTCGAACAAATGATTCATATATGTAACATCAAGTAAAACACAGCAAATATCAATAAATAGTTTCAGTGGCGTCTGGGATATCATGATGCAACCATAGAAACACGTATATAAAACTAAGTTGTAGTTAAATTGCTTAAAAGGTCTATATGCAAATTAGACCCCATTTAGAAAACAAAAATCACTGTTTTTTTCTCATCACACACTGATTGTATTCACAAGTGTAAACACTGCCAGTCAAAAGTCTGGAATTATTAAGATTTTTTCAATGTTTTTGAAAAGTCTTTTCTGCTCACCAAAGCTACATTTATTTGATCAAAAATACAGTAAAAACAGTAATATTGTGATTTCAATTTAAAATAACTGTTTTCTATTTGAATATATTTTAAAATGTAATTTATTCTTGTGATCAAAGCTGAATTTTCAGCATCATTACTCCAGTCTTCAATGTCACATGATCCTTCGGAAATCATTCTACTGTATATTTTTGATCAAATAAACGCAGCCTTGGTGAGCAGAAAAGGAAAAAAAAATCGTAATTCTTCCAAACTTTTGACCGGTAGAGTGTTTGAATAAGAAGTTCCATTGGCATAATAAGAGCAAGGGCCTGTTTCTATGACAATGCGAAATGTACGCAACGAACATGCTCTGAAAAACTCTAATGCTCAGGATATACACACACAAACACATTGTGAAAGCAGTATTGGGTGAGGAACACACACTCCAAGGCTTCTCCCCACACAGCAGCATCAAATGTTTGACAGTGAACACACACACAATCTCACGCACGCAGAGCAGCGGGGCGTTTGCTCCGGTGAGAGTAAGACCAGCAGGTTTGCGGTTATGTCTCGACTAACAGCTCTTCAGCAGCTAACAGGAAGTTACATCACGAAAACAGTGGCTGGGGCGGTTCAAGCAAGCGACTCCTGAGGCCAACAGCAGGATCGTGTAAGTGTGGGTGCTTTTTCAGTGGGGCAAAGTGACTCAAAAGAATTCAAGACGTTGAAATCTGAGGATCTGAGAAAGCAAAGCATCCCTGATTTGCCATGACGAAACGGCAGTTTGAAAAAAATGGTTTGATGAGTAATTAATTTTTTTTGGCTGAATCTCACAAAAACACATCCAGATGTTTTAAAGGGATAGTTCACCCAAAAATTCTGTCATCATTTACTCACCCTCAAGTTGTTCCAAACCTGTATAAATTTCTTTGTTCTTCTGAACACAAATAAAGATATTTGGAAGAATTTTTTTCCCCTGCTATGGTAGTCAATGGGGGGGCGAGATCTGCTTGGTTACAAACATTCTTCCAAATATCCAACCTGAGCGTGAGTAAATGACAACAAAATTTTCATTATTAGGTGAACTATAACATTAACCTCAAAATCAAATGAAAAACACCCAAGAAATTATATTTTGCATAAAGAAAAAAAAAAGAAAAAATAAAGATAAAGAATCATCTTATTTTAGAACCACTGACATTTTTTTGAATTGACATTATTTTTACCCCAAAATTACCGTAACACATCTATATGTTTTACTTTTGTTTACCGTAATTCCCATAATTATCAAGAATGATTCTTTTATAACAGTAAATGTAATTGAGAGCTTTATAATGAATTATTTCATTCAACAAAAGGCAATACAACAATTTAAATATATGTTCATATTACGAATATGGTTGTCAGTCCTGTATTTGAGTCCATACGCGTGGTTATGTTCACACACAATACGGTTATTTACGGGAATGACAACCGCATTCTATAATCGAACTCACACCCGTAATTTTGCAAGTCTCACAACTGCATTCTTGGAAAATCCACACTGTGTGAACGGAACCGTACTGGACAACTAGTCGTCTGTCACGTCACACAGTGCGAGAGAGCCGCTGTGCTAAGTGGTTTCAAAGTCCCTTTAAGAAGTCATTTCACTCGGCGGCCATCTTTGAAACGCCTCTCGTGCAGCGCCTATCTCTTTGAATGGGGAAACATCAAATTCTCCAAAGCTGCTTGTCAAGCTTTCGATTAAATTTCATAAATGAAATCTGACAACGATCTCATAAATTTTGTTTCTAAACGCTCGAATCATGACAAAAAAAAGGTATTTTTCAGGCTAATGCGCATGCGCAGTCCTACATGCGCGTCTCTTATGTCTCATTTCTGAGGCGCGCGTCTGTTTCTATAGAAACCAGAACTTCTAACGGCCGCTGCAGTGACGCGATGATTTTACCAATCGGCGATTGGCTCTTATTTAGAAGGCGGGACTTATTCCGCCAGATTGCGCGTTGCACTTTCTCCCCTTCAAAACAATACGAGCGACGCGTCTTGTGTTTTTCTATAGTCTTTGGTGGTTTCACTTTCGGTAACTTACACCGATGGAGATATGAGCTGTGTCATCTGAAGGTTTTAGATCCAGTCACTGTTCTCCACCGGAGCGGCTCCCGTCAGTTTTGTGTTTTACGCGCGAATCAAATGCCATGTCATGCGCGAGACGCCGCAAAGGACGTGAGACGCGAGTGCAACGGTTAAATGCCTCCGGCTTTACATCGAAGCTTCTGTCGGTTAATGAAGATTTGACGGATGAACTCGTGGCTCAATTGGACGATTTTCTTGTCAAAAGTGAAAAGACTTAAGTTTTATGGAGTTTGCCATCTTTGATATTACTTTGGCCACTGTCGCTATGGTTACTGGTAAGAGAATAAGGGCTTGATTCTCGTTGCACGTTCATACAGACATTATTTGAGACTCACACCTTTAAGTAAATGCGGTTGTCAATCCAAAAAATTGACAGTGTGAACGTAGCATTAAAAATCTTATATTTTTGATTTTGAAGTGAAATATGGCCAGTTTTTGTGAGATTCACCCTTTTACATTCAGTATGTTGATTTCTTTAATGAAGCCCCATATTAAGATCATAAGAAGTATTTCAGACTAGTAGCTTTGATACCTGACTCTATCATGGGAGAACTTGGTACAGTATTTGCTCGCTAACCATTACCAGCCTGGTGTCATTTACTCATGTTACGATCTCACAGTATCAAATAATTATTCAAAGTGTATAAGAAGAAAGCGTTGAACAGTAAGTTTGTAGAGTTTTTCCATTTAATGAAAACATTATTCTGTGTTCTTAGATTCAACAGTCAAAGTTCATTATGGTTTGAGTCACTCAGCCCACCAGTCACATGTATATGAGGGTGTGTATCTAAGCGTGTATGTGTGTTTGTGAGATCACAGCAGGTATCTGTGCCGGTCTTCGTCCAGCGTCAGGTCCACCACCTCAGGAGGAGGAACCCAGCCTGACTGCGCAGAGACTGACGTCCACGCCGGCGGAGCTCTTTGCTTCCAGGAAGAAAGCGACTGGATCACTCCACCGCGAGGAAACCTTGAGACAACGCTGAAACAACATTACAAAAACATTAAAACAGTCACGAAAACATCATAATTCAAAGTAACTAGAATGAATTGAATATTTCAAGAAATAGTTCATCCCAAAATGAAAGTTATCCCATAATTCACTCACCCTTAAGCCATTCTAGGTGTATATGACTTTCTTCTTTCAGCCGAACACAATCGGAATTATATTAAATAATATCCTTTTATTAAAAAAAAGTGCATCCATCCATCATAAAAGTAATCCATACGGGTTAATAAAGGCCTTCTGAAGTGAAGCGATGGGTTTTTTTTTTTTTTTTTTTAAGAAAAATATCCATATTTAAAACTTTATAAACTATAAATCACTGACCTCCAGCAACGGCTGTACGCACAGTCAGGAGAGAGTTGAGTTCAGGCGGAAGAGTGACCTCTGACCCGACGAATAACATAGCTCCTCTTCTTTTATTTCAAAATCTTCCATTTATTAATCCCCTGGAGCCGTATAGATCACTTTTATGATGGATAAATGCGCTTTTTGGAGCTTCAAAAACTCCAAAAGAGCCATGATATTTTTTTAATATAACCGTGATTGTATTTGTCTGAAAGAAGAAAGTAAAATACACCTAGGATGGCTTGAGGGTGAGTAAATCATATGATAATTTTCATTTTTGGGTGAACTAACCCTTTAAGTACTTAGAAATATGTTTAAATAAAACATCCTAATCCTAAATGATCCAGTTTCAATTTACAATGGGGTTTAATTTTAAACATTAGTGCATTAGGTATCATGAACTAACAATGAACAGTAATTTTTGCAGCATTTATTAAACTACGTTAATGTTCATTTATAAATCTATTGATAATTTTTAAGTTGTTCTTTCCAAATTTATACAACTTGAAAAGTTTTGTAAAAAAAAAAAAAAAAGTACTGAATTTTATATGTAGAAATGAACATGAATCTAGATGATCAAAGCTTCAATATGCAACTATTTTGGGTTAAACAAATAATAAAAATCAGTTATAGAGAAAGTACATAAGAAATCAGTGTTCAAAACTATTTAAAATGATTTATAATTTGAGCTGTCAGGTCTGATTTTGCAGGAAATGTCAGTTTGAGGTCATTAGTCTTTATGTGGTTATGTCACGTCCGTAAACACAAAGAAGACCCGGTTACTGTACTGTATAGTGTGTGCTGAGGATCCAGTTGCTTAGAATTTAAACTTGTCATCTAGTTGGCTGCTTTTAATCTAGAAAGGTCTAAATGGCAATCATTGACATCTGGGAAATCACCTGTTGTCAAAACCAAGAAACCTCGATTTGCAGATAGCCTGCAGTCAAAAGGTGAAGCGACAGAATCTGTCAAACAGATGATTGATTCCTCAGAGGTTTAGCTGCTCCATGTCAACTGTTGTGACAACTAACCTATGCCATATCCACACCAAATACACATCAAAGGGGCCGGAGCAACTTTTCTCTATTTACGGATATGATGAGCCACGCACGAGCGACTGATGTATGTACACAATTTTCAGAGAAAACCATCCTGACAGGTCTGAAATATAAACACTTATAATAGATTTAACATAGTGAATCAGGGATGAAGGATTGAGGATGTTTTGACTATTTTTGAAAAATAGTTACATAGTGTACTTTTTAACAACCAATTTACAATTCTGCAAATTATTGTTTAGGGCTAAAATATGATGTACATGGTCTTGCTTACCTAACATTACTATTATATGACTGCTGAATGATTTGGATGAGGATCAACTCACTTGGCGTTCTCTTGAACTCCGACGATCTCCACTTCACTGTCTGTGGACGCCAGACTCACCTGAGATGGCTCGACTTCTACGGCACCTAGAAACACAACAGACTACATTCAGGAAATGTTAACAAAAACCCTTTTGTTTCACCATTCACTGCCATCCTTAAAATGAAATATGAGTGAATCTGATGCAACACATCAAGGACAAAACGCAAATGTCTTTTAACAGAAATCAGACATCTGACATATCTAGATTTCAAAGGGATAAATTTCACTACTACAAAATATCCTGTAGTTGAGGCCAAAACTTATTCATCTCACAGTAAATGTGAGGTAAGTCAATGAGGAAATGGCTGCGTTACAATTCACATACTAAAAGTACTTAAAGGAAACTTTTAAATTTACAAACCATGATTGGTTATAGTGCCAACTGAGGTGGTGTGTTGTGGCCTGACTGGGAACTACCGTTCAAAAGTTTGGGCACAATCTTTTTTTATTTTATTTTTTAAAGAAATTAATACTTTTATTTGGCAAGAACGCATTAAATTGATCAGAAGTGACAGTAAAAACATTTATAATGTTACAATATGTTCTGTTTCAAATAAATGCTGTTCTTTTGAACTTTCTATTCAAAGAATTCTGAAAAACAAATGAATCAGTTCATAAAAATATGAAGCACAACTGTTTTCGGCATTGATAAGAAATGTTTCTTGAGCAGCAGATCAGCATTTTAAACTTATTTCTGAAGGATCATGTGACACTGAAGACTATATGGAAAAAAATATATACACGATCTGGCATAACATTATGAGCACTGACAGGTGAAGTGAATAACACTGATTCTCTCTTCATCACAGCACCTGTTAGTGGGTGGATATATTAGGCAGCAAGTGAACATTCTGTCCTCAAAGTTGATGTGTTAGAAGCAGGAAAAATGGGCAAGTGTAAGGATTTGAGTGAGTTTGACAAGAGCCAAATTGTGATGACTAGACGACTGGGTCAGAGCATCTCCAAAACTGCAGCTCTTTTGGGGTGCTCCAGGTCTGCAGTGGTCAGTATCTATTAAAAGTGGTCCAAGGAAGGAACAGTGGTGAACCAGCGACAGGGTCATGGGCGGCCAAGACTCATTGATGCACGTGGAGAGCAAAGGCTGGCCCGTGTGGACCGATCCAACAGACGAGCTACTGTAGCTCAAATTTCGACTGTAGCTCGAAGTTAATGCTGGTTCTGATAGAAAGGTGTCAGAATACACAGTGCATCACAGTTTGTTGCGTATGGAGCTGCATAGCTGCAGACCAGTCAGGGTGCCCATGCTGACCCCTGTCCACTGCATAAAGAGCCAACAGTGAACATCAGAACTGGACCACGGAGCAATGGAAGAAGGTGGCCTGGTCTGATGAATCACGTTTTCTTTGACATCACGTGGATGGCCAGGTGCGTGTGCGTCGCTTACCTGGGGAACATATGGCAACAGGATGCACTATGGGAAGAAGGCAAGCCGGCTGAGGCAGTGTGATGCTTTGGGCAATGTTCTGCTAGGAAACCTTGGGTCCTGTCATCCATGTGGATGTTACTTTGACACGTACCACCTACCTAAGCATTGTTGCAGACCATGTACACCCTTTCATGGAAACGGTATTCCCTGGCCTCTTTCAGCAGGATAATGTGTCCTGCCACAAAGCAAAAATGGTTCAGGAATGGTTTGAGGAGCACAACGAGTTTGAGGTGTTGACTTGGCCTCCAAATTCCCCAGATCTCAATCCAATTTGCATCTGTTGGATGTGCTGAACAAACAAGTCCGATCCATGTAGGCCCCACCTCGCAACTTACAGGACTTAAAAGGATCTGCTGCTAACATCTTGGTGCAGATACCAAAAGCACACCTTCAGGGGTCTAGTGGAGTCCATGCCTCGATGGGTCAGGGCTGTTTTGGCAGCAAAAGGGGACCAACACAATATGGTGGTCATAATGTTATGCCTGACTGGTGTGTGTATTTTTTATATATTATATGTGTTATTTTAAATGGTAAATATTTCATACTATTACTATTTTTTTTTTTGATCAAATAACAGCCTTGGTGAGCAGAAGATGCTTCTAAAATACCTTGCTGACCCCAAACTTTTGAACAATAGTGTAATGTCATTTTGTTAATTTGTTAATTTGTCTGTTGAGTACTTCAAATTCCTAAAATCAAAACTACTGTAGTTGCTTCCATTTTTTTTTTTTGCCAAGAGAATTGACAAATTTTCAGTAGTGCAAGGGATCATTAAATCTAAAAAACATATTGATGCACACTAAAAAAAACTTTTTTGAAAATACTGCGAATTTGCAAATCTAATATTGGTATGCGAATTGAGACACAGCCGATGCGTTCAAGCGTACAGACAGACTACCGTCCTGGAGATTGAGTAGCGGTGGAAACGAACCTGAGAGCGAGTGCGACTGCTGTTCCTGTTCGGAGTGAGTGTCTGAAATATCATAGTGGCCAACCACTGCAGGACCCACTGCAACACAATCACACAATCACATACACACACCGTTCAGAAGATTCACCACCATATTTGTATGTCTATAATTCAGCTTTGAAGTTTATTCGTCTAAATATTTCCCGTTGAAAATCTTTCCAAACACTGGTCATGAAACTGAATGAATTATTGAAACAATAAATGTTTGGCAAAATGTATTTTGCCTTTAGGTTTAAACTGCATGTGTAGCATGCTTTTGATTACCATAGATACTTTGAATTCTTCCTTCAGTAAAATTTTAGCGAATTTTTGTGAGCAAACAGCTGCAATAAAGAAAGATGAAACTCACTTTTCATAAAACTGCTCACAATTCCTTTTTATTTAGTAATGCAACATTTTCCAAGAGAAAGCGTAAATTCGGCAATGAAAATGTATGACTGATGGAGTTAAGATTATATAAATATAGTAATTCCGTTTTCAAAAGACATTTTTGTAAGTTATTATTATTTTTTTACAAGCAACAATTAATTTTGTTACATTACTACATTAAAGTATTTATAAATAAAGTATTTGTGCTGCATTTATGCCAATTTAATTTTTTTAAATGTTATTTTTCTTGTTTTCAAAAGACTAGACACCCGTTCACACCAAGAACGATAACTATAACTATCGATAAAGTTATAGTTCTAAATATAAAAGAACAGCAGAGTTCACACAACTAACGATTACAGCAGAGAAATTATATCATTTGAATGATTTTCAGAACGACTTTTTCCAGCTGATGAACGATAAAAACACTGACAGCCAATCAGAATCCATCCTGCTTTAAAGAGCTCAAGCATTTAAAGTGGCAGCGTGTACTTAGAATATTGTCAGAAAGAATATCATTCTGACGATATTGTCCGCAGGTGTGAACATTAATATAGTAATTGTTATATTTATCTTTATAGTCTATATAGGCCTTTACAGAAATTCTTTAGGCAATTTTTTTTAGTAAAATTACATACTGTGATAGCTGACGACACAAAAACAGTACATAGACATTAATTCTAAACTAACTAGATAATAAGACTATAAAAGTCAGGTAATGCTGGTAAAATACCTGTATATTTATTTACCAGCTAATGACAGAGCAGATATCACACGTCAATGTGTTACATAGACATGAAAACACAAACGAACGTCGCCTGGCACACTTTTACGTTTGGTGAGGCAGTAGTATGACATTAATAATGCAATAATAAAGAAAAAATATTTATAACAAATAAAGGCATCTATCTCTGGTTACTATTTTCTCAGTTTCTAACAATTATGTGGAGGAAATTCTGTCCTCTATCTAAAACATTATGACACTAAACTTAGGCAGTTGGTTATTACCCATAAAAACAAAAACGTAAACAATCTCCTTCAGACACTCTATACAGTAAAACAGTACAGCAAACAGCTTTCAAGTCCTCCTGTAAGTCAGTAACTACAGTAAACATTGACTATGTGTGTTTGTATTAGTGTGTAGGAAGCACATGGGCGAATCTTAAAAAAAAAAGAAAAAAAAAAAAAAAAAAAAAAAGTCAAGAACACATCCAGCTTATATTTCAACCCAAACACAGAAATTATATTTTTCAATAAAATTAAACCTATTTATATGCATATTAAGAGTTTTGGCATTGTAACATTATTTTAATGACAATTAAGAACATTTTGCTGAAAGAAAATTTATCTCAGTCAGTAGAACTTAAAATAGTTACATTACTTTTTTTTTTTTTTTTTTTTTACAGAAGTATTTATATATCACAGTATTTGTGATGCATTTAATTTATGCTGATGTATTTTTTTAAATGAAAAAAATATTGTATTATAGGATATTACAGTGATGACAATACAATGAGAAGCAACAATGAAATTTACAAAAACTCTAATGCATCTGGTTGTTCTTTCAGTAATGAGAATTAGAGAAAATGTGCATAATTGTCATGGAAAATAATGCATCAAATCTTAATTTTTCTAAATATAGGCAAAACTTTAACGTTGGGGTAAAATATGACCGACATGTTTTTGTGAAAATCGCCCTTAAATAGATACATATCTCTTGTTTTAGACATTGTGTCAAGTAGTAGAATAACCCCCGTTTATTGCATGTGACTTTCTCCATTAGTGTATGATGCTCGTTTGTGTTTGTCCTGTGTTAGTACTCAGCAGAAAAACCAATGTACAGGCTGTCATTACATCACAGCTCTCTACTGTCAGCTTATGTCATGCATATTCCGCTTTGGAAGAAGCGATTAAATAAGAACCTAAAGCAACAAACAATGCAAACGAGAGTTCTTTGGTAGACATGCCAGCCAAGCTGTTTCAGATGAAGACAAAAAGACACATGGCAGTCGAGGGAAAACTTTAGAAGTCTCTTAGGGAACAAACATCTTTCGGTCACAAGTGAAACAGTCACTATATACTATGGGCAAGGAAGAAAATGATTCTTTAAAATGATTCATCTCCAGGTGAATGGGAGAATCTGGCTCTCCCAAAGACATGAGATCGCAAAGGCACTGACTGTGGAGGGCGGCCCTGAGATGCGAATATAAAACAAACTGTTAATAGCAGAAAGACAGATGAAGTTAAAGAAACGGTTCACTAAAAAAAAAAAAAGAAAGAAAGAAAATTATGTCGTCATTTACTTACCCTAATGTCATTCCAAACTCATATGACTATTACTTCCATTGAACACAAAAGTGGAAATTTTATTACATAGATAAAAGTCAATACAGACCAAGCCTGTCAACCTCCAAAAAGGAGTTCACTGTTCACTTTCATTAAATGGAAAAAGCTCATAATATTCCTCAAAAATGCACATTTTGTGTTCCATGCAAGAAAGCCAAATAGTTTTGGAAAAACATGAGAATAAGTAAATGTTTAATTTTTCAGTAAACTGATGCTTTAAGGGATTAGCTCACTTCAGAATTAATTTCCTGATCATTTACTCACCCCCGTGTCATCCAAGATGTTTATGTCTTTCTTTCTTCAGTGGAAAAGAAATTAAGGTTTTTGAGGAAAATGTTACAAGATTTTTCTCCATATAGTGGACTTCACTGGGGTTCAACAGGTTGAAGGTCCAAATGTCAGTTTCAGTGCAGCTTCAAAGAGCTCTACACGATCCCAGACGAGGAATAAGAGTCTTATCTAGTGAAACGATTGGCCATTTTCTAAAATAAATAAAAATGTACATACTTTATCCACAAATGCTTGTCTTACACTGCTCTGCGATGCACCACACATTAAGTAATCACGTTGGAAAGGTCACACGTAACGTACGCGGAACTACCCAGTGTCTACAAAGCGAACATGTAAAGACTAAGTCAAATGCCCTTTACAAAAAAAAAAAAATGTTTTTCGCCCTTCCGTGGTATTTCTGCCTACATCACGCGTGACCTTTCCAACGTGATTACGTAAAGTGTGGCGCATCGCAGAGCAGTGCAAGACGAGCATTTGTGGTTAAAAAGTATTTACATTTTTTTTTTTTTGAAAATGACTGATCGATTCGCTAGATAAGACTCTTATTCCTCGTCTGGGATCATGTAGAGCTCTTTGAAGCTGCACTGAAACTGACATTTGGACCTTCAATCCGTTGAACCCCAGTGAAGTCCACTATATGGAGAAAAATCCTGGAATGTTTTTCTCAAAAACCTTAATTTCTTTTCCACTGAAGAAAGAAAGACAAACATCTTGGATGACATGGGGGTGAGTAAATGATCAGGAAACTTAATTCTGAAGTGAACTAATCCTTTAATACAGAAAGGTAGATGTAGAAGGCAGAATGAAGAAGAAAATTAGTAGAATGTTAATGAGAGATGAGGAAAAAGTTTGTGCATTGTCTCAAGTCTCCACTTCAGTGGTCAAATAGAGTCGGCACAGTTGTCTTGCGTCTTTAAACGTTTGGTTCAGATGGCTCCACGCTTCCATTGAGACCGGCAGTCTGAGGAGGAGGAACCGTGATGGCGTTGAGACGGGCCATTTGATAGGCCGCCAGGGTTTCCTGCGACTCCGATGACGGCAGGAACGAGCTAACGTGGCTCCGCCCTTCCGGATTTTCACTAGATGAAAGGTCATCGTCCGAGTGCATGCGGGTCAGTCTGTCCATCCACACGCGAAAGCGCTCCTCGGTCTGTCTCTGCATCGCGGCGAATCGCGTAAGAGCTTCCTCCAAGACTCCGCCCAGGCTTCCACTGGCCACGCCCATGTCAAGTTGGCCCCGCCCACGCGCTGATGCTCCAGAACCGTCGGCTCGGCGATGGCCAGCTTAAAGACAGACGGCAGTGCCGAGAGAGAGACGTCAGACACACAGGAATGCAGAAAGTGGCGGCGTTATTGCGTGCACACCGGCGAGCATGCTGGGAATAAGACATGCAGCTCTCGCAGTGCATTCTTAGTACAGTTCACCAATGGTCACATGACTAACGACGGCATTTTAACCACTATAACAACCACCAACCCTCAGGAAATGACAGGTGAAGAAATAAAAACAAATGTAACAACTAGGGACATACATCAACTTCTGCTGTGTCATTATGCTGGTTTAGAATCATATATCAGAGGATGTTTGTAAGTTAATGATATACGGATGCTAAAGCCCAAAGTATACTTCACTTGACAAACGTGTCATCTGAATAGTACGCGCACCACTGGATTTTTGTAACTGCGCATACTTAAGCACAGGTTGCACATGCGCATTTGAAATTAGTTTATCCACAAGGTGGCAACTGTGCCCTGGGGGTGTCGATTCACAAGGTAGTCAAAGAAAAACTGCATAAACAAAACAGACGGGAACGCATGCAAGCTACAGCTACAATGGAGGCCTACATAGACGACTCTAGCTTGAAAGAATACAAATATATTTACATGGGCTGTAACTCGTGGCGAGAGATTGCTCAAAACCGCGCATACGCTGAACACCTGTGTACGCGTACGAGTCAAATGAAGTATACTTTACAAGGCTGTGAGTTTGATTGTGTGCAAACGCGTAAAAAATGAAGTATACCTGGGCTTCAGAGTCATATATTAGAGTAAATGAGTTGCTAAATGCAGCCCTGAGAGATATTCAATATTCATACAAATAGGATAAATAACATATTACACAAAACTATCACAGACCTCACAAGTTATATCATAAAAGGAATGTTGCTCAAAGCAGATTAATTGATGTGCAATTTTTAAATTTCTCAAGGTGGTGAATGTGTTAAAGTTGAGCTTTAACTTGGGGGGGGACCTTTGAAACTTTGCATCTGCAAACCATTGTTGTTATTTTTAACTAAAACTTTTATGTATATATATTTTTTAATTGAAAAAGCTGCAATAAAATATATATATATATATATATATATTTTTTTTTATTTAAGTACTAAAATGACAATCTAAAACAGAAAAAAAAATTAAAGATGTATAGAAAAATAAGAGACAAAAGCAAATAGCAAAATTATTAAAATAAACTAAAATGAAAACTGAAAATATAAAAATAGCTCATTTAAAATTAAAATGGAAAATATAAAAATGATAATTTAATATATTTTAATAAATGCTATATTAGTATATAAATAATAGTAACTGCTGCAAATGCGTCCGCTTTTAAAAATGTTGCTAAAATAGAAAAAGGAAATTGTCAATATTAGAAGCTAGCAAACAGGCCTTCAAACTGCATAAAACTGCACTACTAATTTAATAAAATCAGAGAGATAATATAATATAAAAGTTAAGGTAGGGTCTACAACAATCACATATACTGAGATTCAACTCCTGCCTTGACAACAATGTGGACCCCAGAAAGAAGGCCAAACGCCCACTGGTGGCCCCATGAGGAACTGTTGCTAACTTGCTACCGGTAGTGCTTTGGACAAAATGTATATCCTAATTAACAAGTACTATGCAGAAAACTTGTAAGAATTAATGGAAGAAAAAAAAAAAAAAAAAAAAAAAAAACTGAAGACACATTACACACACAAGCCAGATATAGGACACAAAAACAACAGATACTGAGACAACTAAAATACAAAGACACAAAGAAAATCTTGTGATATTCTAATCTAATATACAAACTTTCATCCAAAACCTGGTATTAATTTCCCTCCACTAAAACGGAATGTTAAAATGGTGGCATGTCGTGCATCAGCACTGTTGATCATAAATATACTTGAATTATACTCTCATTGCAAACATGACATTGAGCATAATTGCTATTTTAGTTAATTTCTAGTGCTTGAACATTTGTCTACAGCAATGGTAAGCAGCAGCATCAGACTATCAAACTAACAAAAAAGTGACCCAAATTACCTACTGTGCATTTTGATATAAATGACCTTGAATTTCAAAGGCTAGCCAGAGTTAGTGGGTCATTCTGGCTGGTCACTAGTAATGACAGAAGTCAGTGTAAGGTCAGAACGCTGTTTAATTCTGATACTGGAAAAATGTTCCTCACCTGGGGCTTTGCATATGAGGTCATTCAACATGCATGCACAGAAAACACACCCTGACGGGTGCAGAAGATCCTTCATGTGTTGGTTTGGAACTGGTGTGTGATTTGCCTGACCTATGAGACTTTCGCCATGTGTGTGGATTTATTCAACCGTTCTGTCATTTGGTCAACATGCACCAAACAATGCATGAAAGAATGAAACGTCAACATGGCTTCACTGCAGGTGTTCGTTTCAGGACTAGAGGTGGGAATCTTCAGGCACCTCACGATTCAGTTTCCATTCAGAGTCACAACCTGATTCCAAAACGATTCTCGATGCATCTCAATTTTCAGCAACAGTGCAGTTGCAAATCTTTAATGAGTTTACAGAACTCGCTGCAAAATTCTGTGTAAAGATTTTGCATAAAACCATACTATAATACATCCACAAACAGAAGTAAAAATAATTCATAATTCTTTTACAGCAATCAGTTAAAATGAGGTCTACCGATTACTGGCACCATATTGTTTTTTTTTTTTTGGAGATGGTCAGATAAGTAATGATTTTTTTTTTTTTAAATCAACATTAATAATAATAATAATAATAATAAAAATATCAATTACAAAATGATACATTTAGAGTAACAAAACATTAAATACTTAACAACTATTAAGTGGTTTTATTGTTGTTAATAATATGATAATTACTAACAATAATTTATTTTATTTTTAATTACATTTTTAATAAATAAATGAAGAGTTTGGTTCCAAAACGCTATAAATCCATTTTGATTAATTTGAGTAAAAATGTGTTCTCTTTACCAAGAAAGTGGCAAGATGAAAACCACTATTTTCTGTTTCAAACTTTCACATCTTTTGGTTATAAAAACATTAATATTTCAAATCTAGATTTTGATTTTCAAACGTTTATTATAAAAACTGATTATTTTTCCCCCAAAATGCAATAA